>JABUQX010036971.1:5000-20826 GCA_015478945.1 Trachelipus rathkii | reverse complement strand
ATAATATATATATATAGTATATTCTTATTTTATTATTTATATTATATATATTAGTTTATATATGATATATATATATTTATTTTTTATATAAAATTTTTTCTAATTATAATATTATATATATAATTGATATATATAATATTATATATTATATATATTTATTATATATATATTATATATATTATTCTATATAGATATATATTCATATATTATTCTGGTCATAATATAAATTATATATACTATATTATATAATTATATATTATAATATATATGTAAGCCTTTGGAAATAGTCTTTAAATAAGAACCAATAAGATTAATTCCTTTTATTTAGCAATAAATCATATTATTTTAGACATGATCTTAATTATTTTAAACAAAATAAATGTTATTTTCAAATATATATTAATGAAATTCAGTATCAATAATAAATAACTAAAATAAATAAACAATAAATAATTAAATGACACATTCAGTTAATATATTAGCAAATACATTCGTGTAATAAATAATAAATAATAAATAAATAAATAATAAATATCTATTCAATAACTTAAAGTCGCGAGGAAAGTCCAATTATTTGTCAATTATTTCGAATTTGATACATTAAATGAGAGAAAGCTTCTAATTCATCCAAATAAGACGTTAGTTAGCAAACTTATATACATATAATATATTATATATTCTTTATACTATTATATATATTATATATATATATGATATTATATATTATATATATAATTTAATATTTTATATATAATATTATTATATATTATATATAATATAATTATATATATATATACTATATATATGTAATATATATTAAGTCATATATATTAATATGAATGTATATATATTTTAATATAGATATTATATAATATAAATATATATATATATATATAAAAATATATATCATATATATACTATATATATATATAATATCATTTATAATAGATATATCATATATATATTCATAGTGAGTCGGAAGGAACGGACCAAAACTCCATTAGCGAGATTAGTACACTATATATACAGGTACAAAAACTCGTTTTTCCGGATATTTTCATTTGCTCTTCATTTTATAGCGTAATGACATTAAACAAAATATTAGAACATTTGTTTCGAAAAAGTTAAATATGATATATCTATTTATATATTCATCGAATCAGCCATCAAACTCTGGGCGAGATACGATCTTTTTACTTAGTAACTTTTCTATCAACAAAAGAGCAAATTTCTTAAATAATTCAAATTTTTTTTTTTTTTTTTTTTTTATAAAAGTTCACCTCACGGGTAGCCTATTCAAGGAGGGAACTTTCTAGGTAATTCTATCCTATTATCCTGAACTAGGGATTTCACCACGAACCTTTGCATGTCGATACCGTCGGCTTACCGTTGAGCCACGGTTTTAAATTTGTACCAAACCAATCAAAACTACATGCACATATAGACAAAAAAGGTATCTAAACTACTAACAATGTAAATATTAATTCCAGTACTTACCCATGCAACGGTCTTCTTGTCCTTATGAACCTTATGAAATATCCCAATTTTTCAATTGAAATAGCAAAGAAATAACGAGGTTTCGAAATAAAGGTGCTCAGATTTGCGGTCAAATATCAGAATTCCGCTCCAACCACTTTTTAGATCATATCAAGTCTTTGAATAAGTTCAAGTTGAAGGTTGGGAAGAGAAATATGTAGAGAGTTGCGAAAAATGTTTAACACAAAATAGATTTCAAAATTGAAGAAAACCAACAATGATCCGAACAGAACACTCGGAAAACGACAGTTTTAGAGCAGGGTCGAGAAAGACTACAGATCGGCTGAATTGCGATTTATGTCCATTTTAGGGTGAGGCGGCAAATTGGGTCGCGAGCTAAATACTTGAGCATGCCTTAAGACGCAGTCTATGCATTGTAATGCTTCGGGTGAGCCAATTCACTCCCCTAAAAATTGACATAGAATTCGGAATTTTTCAGCCGATTTTAGACAAATAAACGCACTGTAGCTTATTAACACTGACGTCTAAAACGTCGCATTGAGTGTTTTCTTGTCTGTAGTCATGTTTGGTATTTTCAATTTAGTCATTGAATTTTTATTTTACATTTGTCTAAATATTTTTATCCTAAATTTGAGAATGATTCAAAACTTGGAAATACACAAAGATGGATATTATTCCAAAAATACTGGAGCCGCAATCCTCTGAGATTGACCCCTATTTGAGCATTGGGTCGATTTCAAATAGCTACTATTATGGATTTCAAGTGAAAATTCCTTGGATATTTTATTTTGTTATCCGATCTGCATGAATTTTCGAACATTTGTTCTAAGAGATGCACCATGTTTGAATTTAGATAACTATTTTTTATGATATGCGTGTTTTTGATTGTTTTGGAACAAGTTGTTAAAAAAAGAAAGTTTTGTTTTAATCACCACATAGAACAAATTATCGTAATTAAAAGATGGTATTCGCCCGACATCACCCTAAAATTTTGATGTTGATCGATAATATTAGAAACATAATCATATGTCACTTTTCAACGTTAAATGTATGAAATTAGTTAGGTTGTTTACGCTATAGTAAAATGAAAGCATGACGAAGCGCGCATAAGCATTATGTGTTTTTTTTATTATTATTCTGGTTATCACTATTGGCTCCTGGAGTTTAGTCCGTTCCTCTCGACTCACTATACTATCTAATATTTGTTATTTGAATATGTATGACAAAAATTGATAAAAAAATACTAAGATACCAATTAATTCATATGTATCTAATATACCTATAGCTATAAATAAATTTACAACTGTTATTTGATTAATTTAGAAGCTTTTCTCATTTTAATTACAAATTCGAAAATAATTTGTCAATAATGGACTTTCTTCCGAATTAAGTATATGAATAAGATTATTATTATTATTTATTTTTTATTTATTTATCTACTTTATTTAGTATTTATATAAAATTAAATGTATTTGCATAATATTTTGTTTCTTATCATTTATCTAACCTAATTGCTATAAAATAAATTCTCCTTACGATATGTTGCACCCCCACCCACCCCTTCTACTATTAAAAACAGATGTTTCACTAACCCTTATCTCATTTCTCCAACCAACCCCAATTATGGCCTTAAATAAGGCTTACCCCCTCCTTTCGGAGGCGTAAAGCCCGCTTAACCCTTCGGTGATCCCCTGAGGATTCACAGCTTCAAGGGGATCCCTGGGTTTTTTCCCGAGTGTGTTGCTTCAGATCTCGGGGTTAAATAGAAACTGGTTTCTTCGGTAAGCTTGGTACGTTTATGTAATATTACTATAACAATGTGGAAATAACCACTGATTGTTGAAAGATTATGAGTTTTTTGAGATTTTACGTGTTAACTGGACGATGATTGTGTGGAGAACGTGTCCTAGGTTAAGGTATTTTAGTGATAATTGTCAGGTTTGCCTGCTTTGCTAATGCCGAGTTATATTATAGGTCAAATGGATGTGTATACTCGACGCGTGACACTTTGAAGTGGGGTGCATTTAAGTTAAACATGGTTCAGCTTTACTTCTTGGTCACTTTGCCTTAAGGGATTTTGTTCATAATAAGGCTTTACTGTATGCCTGATATGCTCAAAAGTGGAATATATGGTATTGTGTGAACTGTTAGCTACTCTTTGCATTGATCAGTAGGGAATTTTTAGGATGTTGAGCTGTATTCATACGGGATCGGTAGGTTAGGTTGCATTTGTACATATTCCTAGTCGCGGTTATTATTTGTTAAATATATTTGATGCTAAAAACTTGTATGTCAATGACTTATATTCGTTGTTAAGTATATAAAGAACTTATTTTTAATGCTATGTTATACAACGATACTTAAGATATGATTGAATCATAGTTCAATAGATCACAGCCGATGGGAACGGTAGGGGACTGCATGGCATGGGTCCCAGTTTGATTTTACTTAGACTTAAGGAAAAACTGTTTATGCGTAAGTTAGGTACGTTTATGTTAAATATTACTATGAACAATGTGAGAATAACACTGATTTGTTAGAGAAATTGATGAGTTTTTGTAAGATCATTTACTGTGTTTAACTGGACGATGTATGAGAGAGAGACGAGAAGCCTAGTTTTAAAGAGAGCTGTACAACGTGAACCACCGGATATTTGTCATGTGTAGTTCATACATAGGTGTTATTTACTCAAACGAAGTGACTACTTTGATGAAGATGTGTTAATTCATAGTTCCAGATGTTGTATCTTTGTTACGCATTGTACTTGTTAAGGATTGTTAAAGTCGTCGCTTTATGTATCTGATTATGGAGAAAAAGTGGTACACATAATCTGAGTATTGTCGTACGCCTATTAGCTACTTTACTTTGATGTAGGGAATTTTCAGATGTTAGCTATTTCATACACGAGGTATGGTTAAGTTAGCATGTATGATTACTTATATTCTTAGTTGCGGTTATGAAATGGTAGCTATTATTGATGCTAAAGCTTTGTGGTTAAGCAGATATTCGATGGTAGTATATAAAGAACTTTTTATGTTATGTTGGAAAAAACTTTTATGTTCAATATGTCGGTGCTTTGGTTATAAATTGAGTCAGATTTTAAAATCTTGTTAAATAACTTTTTATGTAAAATTAAGGTTAATTTAGTGGGCCATACATTAAATTAATAAACACTCTTACTGGTGTGTAACTGTCGAGAATGTGTTAGAACGTGAGTCAGTTTAAGTTTTGTTGAGATAATGTACGTTTGCCTTAGACTTTGTTATGATACTCTAAGAATATGAATTCCATCATGAATTTATGATAATAACTCAGCTCCCAAGTCTATACAGGGCTGTCAAATCACCTCTGTAAATCGAGTTCACATTTTTCAGTTGTTTATAATAATAATACAGTATTCGCATCACTTTATGTAAATGTTTAAAGCATAATAGTATTAGATTTCATGTTGAAATTTTTGAAAGGGGTGTGTCAAAAAACGATAAGCTTAAAAACAAACGTTGATTAGATATGTTAAGACATGGCTTGAAAGAACGTGTGACTAGGCGCTAGGCTTATTGTTTGATAATTTAGGTTAGCTATATTGGCAAATATGAACCTTGTTAATAATGATGCACGCAGATTTCGGGTCATAAAGGTGTGTCCAGGTTATTGTCGTTGACATTAGTTTATTTAGTTCTGTATACATCATGTTAGCTTTATTAGATGTGGAAGCTTATTCCGCAGGTATATTCAGTTGCAGAGATACATTAATCATGTTCATAAATGAGACGCTTGAAATTGAACAGGAACCTTTGACGTCTCACAAGACAAACAAGCAACATACAATAACATGCACGCAACAACACACAACAGACAGCTCGAAAACTACGAAGAATATATACTTTTGGAACTGATATGGTTCATTGTACGCCGACTCTTTATTTATTCGAGTGGTTGAAAGAGATCTACATACCTATAAGGGTGTATATAAATACGAATTTCTCAGTAAGCATTTCCTGTAGTGGTTTGATGACCTCTCGTTCTGCTTCTACAGACGAGATCGTTTGATATACCACCGATGGTCATTAATTTGTAAACGATGCAGAGCATATGTTACTGTGACAGTTGGGGTGCAAAGTATAACCTTTATCATTAAGTGAAGAATCTTCAATATTTCGAAGCTCGAAGCTGGATAACGGCTGAGTTATGGGTCATCTTAAGATATCTCTTGATTGAAATAGGTGACTTGATTGAGCTGCGTAATTAGAATAATGTGCTTCTCATTGATCTGATAATGTGAATAGTATTGATGACGAGAAACTTGTAAACCTAATGATGGCCGTCATTTCATGCGAGTGTATAGTTTCACTGTTCAGCATCTGCAAATCAGCTTGTTACATTGAAAAACGACTAAAGTCTCATCTTAAGTTGTTTCAATCTCGAGGACTTAATGTCATATGAGTCATTGTGTAATCTACGATATTTACACTGAAACATGTGATTCACCGTATAATGCGAGTATACAGAAATTCCTTAATAACTATCAGCCAGCATACGTGTACTTCTCGCTGGCGGAGCGAGTAGTTGAGTGTTGAACCGAAATATTTGCAAAAATGGCTTTAGGTGGCGAGCAGTTGTATTTATGCTAATAATCCTTTCGGATGTGTTGAATCTCTGGAAGAAATCATAATGACTTGCTCCCATTTATACGAATCCTATGGTCCACCTGTTAGCATGGATTTGAAATTATTTAAAAACCTTATACATGTATGAATGTATTTAATTCTCTTGAAGCTGTTGTTTATTGGAAATTATATGTTATACACTGGAAAACATGTTTTACTGCCCCCCTTATGTACGCTTTGCGTTGTTTAAGATGTGGAGGCCAGCCTCCCGCTGTTTATTCGTGTAGCCTTTATGTGTGTTAAGTATGTTATGATTTCAGTTCAAGTTACAGAGAGTAAAACTTTACTCTGTTTGTTTCTTTACCCCAATAGGTATTATGCTAGTGTTAAGTGTGGATCTTTGTTAAAGTTAGCAGTTTATTCCTGCTTAAGATGTGTCTGGCTTGCTTTGTGTAGTTATAATTCTTGTTCAGCTGGTGCGATGTTAGCTTTAAATGTGAACAACTCTGTTAGGTTTTGTTAGTTACTATTTGTTAAAGTGTGAACTTTGTGAAAACGTTAACCATTTATTTTCCTGTTAATGACTAATTTTTTTCGTTGTGGCTAATATTCATAGTTAGACTGATTGGGCTTACAGAGTAAAAGGCCCCCTTTTTATTTTTTTACTGTGAACTTGTTACGTGGAACAATGTGTTGTGATGTTGTATAAAAGAACTTGCTTTTATGGTGTTGTTTATCCAAAATGATACTCAAAATGTACCTTAATCAATAGCAATAGTCAGAGAGGTGCAGGAGGGAGGCTGAGATGTGGGTTTGGATGTCGGTTTGATTTAGGTTGACTTTACTGCTTTAGGTATGTAAAGCATAACATTTTTAAGATAAAAACATAAAAGGAATAAGATTTTATTTCCTGATGGTCTGAAACATTATTTCGAAATCTACAGGACCAATACAATATATAAGGACACCAACATTGTTATACACAAATATTTAATACTAGGACCGACCGGAGCCAGCACCGGGTGCAGTGTTCACCTTCTACTCTCTAGTCAGACTCGCTTCTCCATTCTTTCTTTTCATCCTTACTTTTTTCCGGGGGACCCGCCCTTCTGGGGTGCCCCCCCCCAAAAAAATTTCATTTCTTGGCTTTCTCTTGTTTTTTTTCCAAAGTTTTTCCCCCACGGCGGGAACCCCCCCCTAAGAGGAGGTCGTCCGTAGGCACAACCCCATGAGGACTCTTAACCCTCATATTCCCGAGATACTACGACCTCGCATAACCTTTATAACACACCACATTCGTTTTTATACGACTTTATAACTCGCAATCCGCACGTTGGCTCAGCACCTCGGGGCCGATGTCAAACTTCCACAGATTCCCTTTAGACACAGTATTTCTAGAAACGTTAAACTCGAATCCTCTCACCAAATTAGCCAAATTACGAACACTTCGTAGGTTAAAGTGGGGGGTCCCCCTTCGGGGACCCGCGGGGACGTAACCCATCTACGACGACGAGTACTTCCCCAGTTCTAACACCCCTCAAATTTAACGCGAATACGATAAGTCCAACCCACTTCGATATAGTTCATCAGAACTGAACCGGATGCGAAGAAAGCGAGACGGCGGACATAAGATCGGATTGCGTAAAAAACGATCCCTTTACAGGATCGTTTTTCGACTCAGATTCGATTTGTCCTTCGACGAATCGAATCTTCGACCGACGGCTGCGTGGATCGGAGGTCGGAGTAGCAGTCGGAGTCGGAGTCGGAGTCGGAGGTCGGAGTCGATCGAGGCCGCAGCCGAGTCGGAGGCTGCGAGTCGGAGAGCCGGAGTAAGACGCGTCCCGAGCCGGCAGCCGAGTACGGCGCACGAACTACCACCACGGAACATTGGGATCACCTACCGTCGTCATATTATCTTTCGCTCGTATATAATACTATAATCATTGGTATGTGTATGCGCACGGCGCGCATCGGTCTGTGTCTCGTCGGTACAAAACAGACCTCTCGGTCTGTATTGACCGCCAGATAAGTCGTAGCACAAACGCTGCTTGTAACTTAACACGCAGATCACGCCACAAGGCGTAAGCCGCAATATCGGGCTCACCCTCGGGGTGTACCCCCTTTAAGTATAATCCTACAGATCTTAAATTTCACGGATTTCTACTCTTATCCAATATAGTATATATCAAGTTTAAAGCATACATATTCTGTCATACTATTTGAGACAAAAGCTGGTGTTCTCCGTGATGTCCGATCACTACATATATATAAAAATATAATAATCTACATACTAACTAAATTAGCTACTATTAACTATAATATACATTAAAGTATATATTATAATATATAATATTATATATATTAGGTAATATATTATATATATACCTATCTATATATACTAATATTATATATAGTATAATATATTAATAGACGAAAGCTATATCTTAAAAAGTACGATAGTTACAGTAAAATGAAATACATTTTGGAATCTGTTTGAATAACAAAGGAAAATAACAAAGGAAATAACAAAACTTATATACTACGTATTATAATTAATATATTATAATATCATATATATGTATAATATATCTTATATATAGTATATATATTATAAAAATTTTTACTTTTGATAGTATTCGATATAATACCCAAAGTTTCAAGATTGTTGATTTAAAATAACAAAACCTAAGTAACAGCTAGATATCAGTTGTCGAGCGCTCTCGGCATCTAGGTGAAAGGACGGGGGGACTTGGTCCCTCGTGTTTCTCCCAGGTCGGGCTTCCCTAACAATTTGAGTGCAAGGAACATGATTTGCATCTAATGGGCTCGAGCGTATGAGGGATGTAAAGAGTGCCGGACGAAGTTTCCTCGTCCGTCACCTAGAGCACTCCGGGAACCCGCAACTGACTATCTATAATGGTCTACTCGAGCGTGCATCTGCGTTGTTTTAAATATAAAAATGAGTTATTACGTAATTATTAATTCTAATGTATACCGTACTCTATATATTATACTATATATAATTTATATATATAGCTATATCATATAGGCTCATTAACTATAATAATATTTCTAGCTATATATATATAATATACTATAATACATTTATAGAGAGAAGTGAGAAGAGGAGCAGAGAGAGACGCAGAGGAGTGAGGCACGAAGACTGCTTCAAATCAGCCTTCGACGACCTCCGCCCCGAGTCGCGAACGCGGCTGGAGTCAAAACACACTGCCATAAATGTTTCTACTGTCTCAAATTAAATTTTGCCTCATTAATTTCTTATTGCAGTTTTATTTATTTTTATTTTTTTTTTAAATTTTCCTAACTAAAATGTTACCAGGATCTTCGAAAAGTATTCTATTTTTTATTAAACTATAAACAATTTTCTTTAATTCCAAAATATGGCTTTCGTCTAATCTACAGGCTGGCCATAATGTACTCTAATGAATAATAATTATATATAACACTTTAATAATTATATAAATCAAATTATATTATTAACTATATGATATAGACTCATATTAATATATATAATGATTAATAATATACCTTATTTTATAAATTGTAAAATTTTTGGTTATAGGCAAATCATACTATATTTAATAACTTAATACTATATTATATTATAGTTATTAACTATATATATATTTACTGTTTCATATCACAACCGATTACTATACTGATAATAGCTAAGATACTTAATATATCATAGATATAAGTATCAGTGCTAATAGTAAATTTTATTATTATATATCTGCCTACAAACATCGACATATTATTCTATGAAACTAATCGAATACGAATACTAATTTTCCCCGTATTTATAAAACTAGAGTTCAATTTTATTACAAAGCGCACCACATCAGAACTAATTAATATTAGTATAATATAAAGATTATATTAATATAATAAAAGCACAAATCTTTATAATAACTGAAAATAAAAGTTTGGTTCAGCGGTCTGGGGCAAATTAGCTAAGCCTAGAATAGTCGACTCACGTGACATGGCAGACTCGTGGGAGAAATGAGCAATGATGGCTATAGAATTTATGAGTGAAAAGAAGTCGGGTATAAGAGATGATCAAGTTATTATAAATTAAAATAGTTAATTATTATTCTTAGTATTATTATAATATTATTTTATTTACTTGCTAATGTAATATTAAATTGGAATTCTTTAAAAAACACGACTGCTTAAATTGAGCGGTCGGCAATAATGAGTTGCTCATCCATATAGGAAGGAACTATTTTTTTGCTCAGAGAAATAAGAGTTGCCACCAATCGTAATTTAAAAAGAGGAGCGGTAGAAATTCAGTCGCGGCTTATCAGTTGACCTTCGCACAACACCACGCACACATACCACAACACACACACCAACCACACACACACCAACCACACGACACGCACATTTACATATATATTATATTATATACTACTTTATACATTATTAAATATATAATATATTTTTATAATATTATAATTATTATAATATAATATATATATACTTATATATTATTTATATATATTTATATTATAGAATTTATATGTTACATATATGTATAAGTTATAGTATATATATATATTACTATATATTATATAATATATATATTATAATATATATATAATATATATATAATATTACAGAAACTTAAATATTTTTTTTGTTCACTAAGGCAAGTAGGCGTGGCCTACTCTGCCTACTCCCAAAAGCCGCCGATGTATATAATAATTGATGGGACACAGTTATATATATAGTTTATAGTATATATATATATATATATAATTATATATATATTAGATACGTATATTATTTATAATATTATATTAGATTATATAAATATTAATATATACATATTTATAATATATATAATATATATATATAATATTATTTAAATAAATATATATACAATACAGATAGCATTAAATAAATAATTATATACTTAATTGTTTAATATAATTTGTGAAAAAGATTATTATATATATAGCTATATATAGATATATTTATACTAATATATATATATATATAGATATAATATAGATATACCGAAACGATATCTCCATCATTCTAAAGAGTGTCGTCCGTTTTTTGAGGAGACAAAATATCAATCAACTAATATTAAAGCCATCAGGATCTTAGAAATGTTATCTATTATTTAGCCAACAGATATCATATAATATATATTTTATTATATTATATATATATTATAACTATTATATATATATATAATAATAATATATAATAAATATAATAATATAATTAAATCAATGTTTTTTCCTTGTTTTATTTGTAAATTTTATTTTTAATTGAAAGCAACTTATTAATAGATACTCTATAAATTATTAAATCAATATAACTTTCGAAGCCATAATTGTTTAACTTAAGCCCTTTTTGTCAGAATTTTGTATAAGCTATTTTATAGGCCTTTATTGTTAAGCTGGCGAAGAATATTATGAGAACTTTTTGGAAGAATAAAATGTACGAGGAATAATACATTAATAAATGAATTTACTTTAAGTTTGATCAGATAAATGTACAAAATGAGTATTAACATATAAATGATTTAATAGGCTAACAGGATTTATTTAGGAATTTGTTTTATTAACGAGTAGAATCTCATATTCAATTATGTATCTTTTGATCCGTATAATGAATGATGTACAAAGGAGATTTTACTACTCCCATCACGCGGGGATTCGAAAACGGACTCCGCGTCGCTGATGTTAACTAACCAAGGAGTCTATCCTCTAGCAACCTCCAGTTTCCAAAAGGAACGTTTGATTAAATGGTTTACGTGTTAAGGATTTGTTCTAATACTCACACTTTCAGGCTAATGGTAGACTAAAGATGAACTCATTCCATCTGTAATTAATCCAAACGTATCGAACAGGCGACCTATCTAAACCTTTGGCTATAAATTGAAATAGTATAAGCATGGACTGCAACAAATGGACGAACGCTATCCAAAAATTCCGGTCAGCCCGCGCAGTTTCATTGGTTAGTAGGTAGGTTAGGTAGGTTAGGTCTAGGTTAGGTTAGGTAGTTTTGTTGGATTCATTAGAGAACTAAATAGCAGATTATGATTTTTGTTTTTTAATACCATTTCGACTCTTTTCTAATCGACATTGATTTAGGTTATCAGCATTTTTCTTTAGTCCAATTCTGAGCCGAATTTATTTGATCAATATGTCAAATCACAGATGATTTATATCGTTTGATTGCATTTAACTCTCTTACAAACTATCATCAAAGAAACCTTGAGCTCCAATCAGAGTTAAAGAGATATTGAGAATGAAGAAACGCAGAACTTTTAAACTAGATTCCAAACCATACAAATTACACTGGCTGACTTCCTTCGTGTAAATTTCTCCAGTCTGACCATATTCTGTCACATATACTGTTCTTTTTTTGTGTCTTTGCTTGTTCCACGCTTTTGACATTATAGAAATTGTGATCGCAGTACTTAGGCCTTACAGTGGTACTTCTTTTGATTCCACTGGTTGAATGGCATTACGTAAAGATGTTTTGAACTTGTTCTCAATCGTTCGAGAGGTATTAGTTACGTTCAAACGAAAGCAATGCTCCAAATTGACTACGATTTGTTTAGAACAATTTGCTAAAGGTGTTATTTATTCATATCTTTTAGTCGTGACTAAAATATTATATATTTGGTTGATAATAATTTGCAAGCTTTCGTTCGCTTTTACATGTTCTGATCTTTAATTAAAGGAACTAATAGAACAAGTTGGAAGAATGAATTGTACTATGATGCTCATCGCTGACTGCCATGTGTGTATATATTATACTATATATATAGGAATATATATAATTCTATATGATATATATATTACTATCAAACGTTAACTTTAACGCCCATACTACGTCGTGGGAATTACTGGAAATTAGTTAAAATAGTACATGCGTATATCTAAATACGAACAGTTGTTTAAATAAAATGAAACATTTTTTTAGGGGAGAAATGAAAACTATTTAAAGCATTGAATTTTTTTGTTACCTTTTTGGACTCTAGTTTTTTGTGCGACATTTCTTAATTGAATAAAAATGTAGGAAAATAAGTCGTTGAGCGGTTCCAAACGTAGAAAGAGAAATGTATTTTAAGGGCAACTAAACCTTTTTTATATACGTTATGTGGATATATTATTGCCATTTTTTTTCAAATAAAATAAAAGTAAATATTAACCTTGTTCCAGAACGATATTGTTGTTATCTTTTTAGCCAGATGTGTCCAATCTAAGTAGTGTTGTCAAAGTTATGTAAACATTAATAAACCAGCGGTATGCAAAAATATTTTTCGAAAAGGTACCTCCCATATGATACATAAATAGACTATCTACTGCGGTCGAAATCTAATTTTTTTTTCTGGTGGAAGAGCAAAAGGAGTGACTCGGACCCTGCACCATAACCTTAACCTAACATCCTGTCCTAACCTCACTTTCAACCCTACGAACATTAGGAAAAGTAAAATATTCATTTTCGCGCCCCTCATTAGAACATCTTATTTATAAGGCTGACCTGAGAAGAATCTAGAACATCTATTTATAGGCTACCTGAGAATTTTTTTGATCCGACCTCCCATTCCTTGTTGGGCCGTTAGTAACTTTGCCCATATATATATATATATATATATTATAGAATATTTTATATATATTATTATTATAGATATATATATTATAATACTATTCAATAAATTTAAAGGTTCACCCCTCATACATGATATCCCTGTTAAGTAGGTACTATATTATATATAATTATATTACTATAAGTATATATATATAATATTAATATATATATATTATATATATATACACACACACAAGAGTACTCCCAAAAATAATTAAAAAATTGAAGTTTCCATAACACGGTAAGAAGCTAGTATATACAAGGCAATACCTTATGGTAACAATATGTAACTTTCACACTTTAAGCTTAAACACTGTTTTTGTGTGTTGCCAGTTTTTGTGGGTCGCTAATTAAGTAACTATGGAGTGTGACTATAAACAAAATCGTGTTGCTGTTATAGCGTTACATAAGTGTGTGGCATAGAAAAAGCTGTCGTAGCTGTAACTGTCAAAAGCTGTAAAGGCAAGAATTGAGCGAACGCACCAAACCTCACCGAAAAAAAATCTTTACCGTGGATAAATATTTTAATAGACAAAAACGATAGGATTTAAGCACTTTAAGGTAGGTCATCTAAGGAAGTGGCAAAACACGTACCCAAAATCTTTCGGTGTTCGTCGCTGGTTCCAAAGAGGTCATCGTCCGGTTTCTGTGATAGTTTCTTTGGGGTTGAGTTACGGATAAGGTCACAGACATTCATTTTTTTTGTGAAAATGATGTTTAAAACCTCGACAACCATGTCCCAGCAAACCGTCCTGGGAGGGTGTAGTAAAATCACTAGGGTCAGACCCCTCTTCGAAATAAACCATGGACCCTTTCAACAGGAACCATGGACCCTTTCAACATGATTCAGGATGGAGACACAAAGCAAGGTCTACTCAAATCTAGCTCAGGGATGATGTTCCTCATTTTCCGAAGGTTGATGATTGGCCGTCTGGCAGCCCCGAACTTAAACCTTTTGACTAAAAATTATGGGCAGTTTTAGAGCGTTATTGTCTGATCAAGACGACACAGCTCGAACGGGTCGTATGAAGAATACTCAGATGGGAGTTCGTGCGGTGCTGCAATAGACAACTGACCCTAAAGACTTAAAGTTTGTGTTTAAGGCAAAAGACGGTCATTTTGAATGACTGTTGTATTTTTTTGTATTATGTTATATTGTTGTATACTGTATATTAAACAATAACGCATTATCTTGCATTTGATATTTGACACCAATATTTCAGTGCAAATCCATTTTTTGAAATCTTGAGTTTTATAATCTTATACAGTATATCTATATATATATATAATATGTATATTATTATATATAATATCATATATAAATTATATATATATATAATATATATATATATATATATAATAGATATATTATATATATTATAATATATATATATATATATATATATGATCATATATATATATATATAAAGGGTATTTGATTGAAGAGACGTTTTCTATTTCGTGTTCCCATTTATATATTTGATAAAAATGAAGTTGCTAAGATATTTTATATATTTATGCTATAATTGTTGTATTTAATTTATTTATTAATAGGAAAAAAATATTAAAAATTTAGATTTAGATGATTTTTTATAAGGGCATTTTCCTGTAGCCTAACCCAACGTAACCTAACCTAACCTAACCTAACCTAACCTAGCCTAATCTAACCTAACCTTTCCAAATTATAAATGTTAAATCTAACAGGAGAGTGGTAAATTAATATTAAAAAAATGCAGCAGATTTTATAATTTTCTATAATATTATATATATAATATATAATATATATATATGATTATATTATATAATACATGTATTTATAATATATATACTACTATATTATATATAATATTATATATATATCATACTTTTTCTGTCCTAACAACATATCGTAACCTAAATGACCTAACTTAATCTAACTCAACATGCCGACAGAAAAATGCTAAATCTAACAGGAAAATGCTAAAAGTAGTAAAACATTGTAGCAATTTTATATTTCTATAATATATTATATATATTATCATAGTATATCATATATATAGTATATATATATATACGTATATATTATATATATATCATACATATAT
>JABUQX010036970.1:0-21896 GCA_015478945.1 Trachelipus rathkii | reverse complement strand
GGGATAGAGAAGAAACTTCTGTGCGATGTCTCTTAGGGATCTCCTCGTCCTTTTGTACCTGCATCGTTCCGTAAGGCTGTCTTCCTCAATCTTCACTCGCTTTCCCACCCTGGCATTGAGGCTTCACGCAAACTGGTTGCTGCCCGTTTTGTGTGGCCTGATCTGAATGCCGATGTAGCAACTTGGTGTCGCACTTGTCTTCCCTGCCAGCGTTCTAAGGTCCACCGTCACACCAAGTCCCTGCTAGGCACTTCTTACCTCCCTATGTCGTCTGAATGTGTCCACATCGACATCGTTGGACCTCTGCCTCCCTCCCGCGGTAAGAAATACATTCTTACGTGTATAGATCGGTTCACACGTTGGACCGAGGCTATCCCTCTCTCTGTCGCCAACGCGGAATCCATAGCAAAAGCTTTCTTAGCTCATTGGATTTCGCGCTTTGGTGTGCCGCTTTCTGTCACAACGGACCAAGGTAGACCTTTTGAATCCTTTTTATGGAGAGATTTGATGAATCTTCTTGGTTCGGAGAAGATTCACACGACTTCTTTCAATCCAAAAGCGAACGGCATTGTTGAACGTTTCCACCGTCAGCTAAAGGCTTCTCTTCTAGCTCAGCCCAATCCGGAAAATTGGACTGACGCTCTCCCTTTCGTAATGCTTGGCATTCGTTCGGCTGTTAAAGAGGATCTGCACTGTTCGGCTGCTGATTTAGTGTATGGTTCTCCTCTTCGTCTTCCTGGTGACTTCTTTTCACAGTCTTCTCCTCCTTCCACAGCCGACCCGCTTGCTTATCTTACCCGCTTGAGGCGCTGTGCTTCGTCGTGGAGACCGACTCCTTCTCGTCCACACAAGGTGCATTCCTATATCCCTAAGGACCTTTCTTCCTGCACTCATGTCTTCGTTCGACATGACTCCCACCGCACCGCTCTCCAACCTAAGTACGACGGACCTTTTCCTGTGATACTTAGGAAGGAGAAATTCTTCACGATCCAGCGTCCCACACGCACAGAAGTCGTTTCGATCGATCGCCTTAAGCCTGCTTTCTTTGAGGCGAATCCTCTTCCTGTTCTCGACCCTGACGCTTTACCTTTTGTTTCAATTTCTCCTCCTTCAACTCGTTCTTTTAACGTTCCTATCTCTCCTCCTCCTTCCTCCTCCCCTCCTCTCCCTCTTTCCCTGTCCTCTTCCATCCTCCTTCAGCCAACAGCACTGATACGACTGGCTCAGACTCCACCCGCACGGTCATCGTCATCCTTGCCTCCCTCCACTCCGGCTCAGGATTCTTTACCTCCAGCTCCACCTCGGGCTACTCTTACGACACATGCAGATGTTCCGAATCGCCCGATCACCCGCTCACAATCTGGAAATCCTGTCCAGACTCCATCCCAAGCTCCTACTAGACAATCGAGCAGAGGTAGGCATATTCGATGGCCGGCGCGCTATTTGGATTAGGGTATCGTGCCTTTAGCACTGCAGGGGAGTACCTGTGGTGACGAAGTCAGGTTAAGTCCAAATACCGTGCAAATATTAAATTGCAAAACGTAATATGTGACCGCACTCTCATTTTCTCACCATGGCAAATTCGAAATTAAAATACTACTAACATGCCTCTAGCATTTTCATTCTAGCGCCATTTTTTTTCTTTACGCTAACGCTGTTCATGACGCTCTGCATTATTTTCGCTTAACCATCGTAATTAGGCTTATTAAAGCCAAGTTTATTGACTTTTATAACGTGGACACTGGGGTTTCAGGCTCAGCTTGCCTTAACTATCAACCTGTAGCACCTCAAATATATACTCAAACTTGCTCCCTTGTTTAAGAACCTCCTGATTGTTAACCTTCTGCAAGAAGTTTCTGACAGCAACCACCATCAGAACTTCAATATATATAAGATATAATATATAAGCAAGCATATATATATATGGAGAGAGAGAAAATGAGGTGTGTATGTAGAGAGTGAGATAGAGAAAGATATGAGGTATATATATATATATATATATATATATATATGCATATATATATATATAATTTGGGGTAATTCCGTCACCCAAACGCCATTATTGATATTTTTTGGATTACTTTATGGCACACAAAAGCATTTTCAAAAAACTAAATATGTGAATTAAATACTAAATGCATGTAGATGATATAAATAATAATAAAAAGTTCTAAATTAAAACGTAAAAATTGTTACCTTTTATCATAGAGACTTCCAATTTTATATGAAAAAGTGAAAAATAATAAATTTGAACATCACAATCAAAGTACTCTTTCGCCTGCGGTTAGTCGACTACTGGCGTCTTATATTGATGCACACGATATGGCAACACTGATACCATAGTGTAATTTCAAGCGTTTCAGGAAATAATAATTGGGTGAGCGGGATTGCCCTTTGAGCGTCATTACCCCACCCCACTTTCTCCTTATTTTTATAATTACAGAAAGCGGGAGTGTCATCGATATTGAAGAAGGATTTGATTTCAATTCAATGACTGACGTCGTCATTGGAAAAAAAGCTCGTTTCATTTAAAATGAGTGTCGACTAAGTTTAATTCTTATTATTAGTCTATGAATTTTTTTATAAAACTTCAGAAAAATCTTTCGATTTTAATTACTATTTTTTTCCATACATTAAGTTTAAAATGGCGTCAGACCTTTGATTTACGTATTAATCCAAATACCATAGTAATAATTTCATCATAAAGCGTAAGTGAAGAGGGGGATCCACCTTGTTATAGTAGGACTCAAATTCAAAAGGAGAATTTTGAAGTCTTTGCCTCCTCCACATATTTCCGCTTTCATGCGTAAAAGGAAGCGAGATGCATAGTTAAAAATACTCTAAAAGAAAATTGATATTTTTTTTGACCTCGTCGATCTTTCAAGAAAGTTTAATCTCTTTACTCACTTCAGCAATTTCTATGCGAGTTATCTATATATATATATATATATATATATATATATATATATATATATATATATATATATATATATAAATTAGTTATACATATATAGATATATATATATATATATATATATATATATATATATATTAGTGATGCACCGATACCATGGTATCGGTATCGGTGGTATCGGTCGATTTTTGAGGTATCGGTATCGGTATCGGTATCGGGAATTTTGTGAGTAGTAGTATCGGTATCGGTATCGGCAAAATTTTGGGTTTACATACTTTAACCGACATACCACACATTTTATGTGCCTCTTAATTGATTTCGGATATGTTACTATATATATATATATATATATATATATATATATATATATATATATATATTTATATATATATATATATAGTTATATATTTATATATATATATATATATATATATATATCACGTACCATGTCCCGCATTGCTGAAGTGTGGTGTTGGTAGTTGAAAGGTTTTGAGCTTATCAACACCATTCACGGAAAGCTAGATTTGATAGGAGGTTTTCAGCACATTGCTATCAGACGAAGAGAATTTAAAAATTTCTTCAATGACTCGATGAAAATCTGAGAAGGGTAGCTTCACCCTTTCTAGAAATTAAAGTTTCAAATTTCTTCTTTTAATTTACTAAGAGTAGTATAGCAGAGAAAAGAGCAAATATATATATATATATATATATATATATATATATATATATATATATATATATATATATATATATATATATATATATATATATATATATATATATATATATATATATATCCGCAATTTGTCTGATAGTTTCTCTATCTATCTGACCTACTGTATGTTTATATAGGCGTTTTCGTTTTTATTTGTGCTTACGAACGTAAGAAATGCTCGAGTTTGCGTTCTTTTGTTAAACCGCAAAATCGTAAAAATGCTTAACAAACGTAAGGAATTTCCTTAATTCTATAAGGCTGCTATTTCCTGTGATTGCGGAATTTAGGACATTCTTACGAAAAAGTGTAAACAAACAAGATGGCGTGGTAGGCTCGTTTGAATTGATGAATATTTTATTATTTAATAAAATCAGTTTTAAATCTAATTTCTTCAAATCGATAAACTCCATCACAATAGTTGATCAATTTTTTTTGTAATATAAACCATTTGCTATTTGTTTTATTTCTGTTTATCCGAAAAAATCGACGAGCTCCATCACAACAGCTGATTTCAATTGTTTGGTAAAATAAAGTAAACCTCGCCAGAAATTGTGTTCGTTTTTTATAAAAACAATGAAATTCAGGTACTAGTACAGGCAATCAGGAGTGCCAAAGAAGTTTTATGGATATTAAGTGTAGGTTTAAGTGTTTTTATATAAAAATATTCCAAATTTTTAAGTTCTTCACCTTTAGAAGTATTTTGAAGAATGGAGAATTTTTGAAGAGATATACGGTGCCTATTGAGGTCATAGTGATCTCTGACAGCTAAATTCTCTGGTTGAGAGTTGGGAAGATTAGTTCGAAAGGAAATGCCCATGCGTTTGAAGGCTCGCTTCTTAGTTGTAGGAAAGTTTGACTTACATAGTCAACGTTACAGTCGACGGAAAATTTATATTGTCAACTGATATAGATATTCTTTTTCATGGGGATGCTTTCTTTAATCTTAAAGAAACTGCCAATTGAGTTATTGTTAATAAAAGATATAAGAAACTTGCATTGTGGAAAGTTTTTGTTTAAGATATTTCTAATCTGAAAGTGAAGATCATTGGAAAGGGATCCGATGCAGGGAAGCCGAGCATAAACAGGAAGTTTAGGAACATCATATGCAGTAGTTTTAGGGCGATAAATGTTATCGAGAAACGTGTAAACAAGTTTATCAAAAACGTTAGAGGGATAAAGGCTAAACCTAGAAAATTTTCAGAGAAAGGGGATTTCTTCATGGAAAAACTTCCAATCAGAACAAATAACAAAGGCTTGTGTATGCGGACCTTAGACCCGCAATTTTATGATTAAAGGAGATAGAAATAAAGAAATTAGTCCCAAGTAAAGTATTAGTGGGCTTGCGATAAATAGAAGTAGCAAGTCCACTAATATTTTACATGGGACTAATTTCTTTAGTTCTATATCCTTTAATCATAATTGTAATAATACAAAGCGTTTGCGATAGAATGAATTTTAGTATTTTCTTTGCTTTTAATTTAGACCGTTTTCGTTTTTGTCATGTCATTTGTGCTTACGCTCGATAAGAAATGCTCACACAGTTTTAGTAGTAATTTTATATATCAGGGTTCACACTTTCTGGAAAGTCAGGGAAAAAAAATTGGTCAGGGAAAGTCAGGGAAACGTTTTAAAATATGCTGAAAGTCAGGGAAATTCCAAAAAAGTCAGGGAAATTTTAAAATTTCAAAACATATGAAGAATGATCCATGGACCAAGTTACATATTTTTGATATATTTTTTTTCCTTACTGTATAATTGTGGAATGAGAGATGTATTTGATAAGTGAATGAAAAGGATGGGCGAGGAACGACATCCCATAAATCTACTTTTATCCTGTTTCTTTCTATTTTTAGTTCACTATTACCTACTATTCTTCCTATTCTGTCCATAGAGGTTGTTCCAAGTTCATCCTTCCGATTGAAGGTGATTGGTATATGGATGTGTTTTAGACTGTATGACTTATGACTTAATCTGTTTATATCTTTTTCTTTTTTTTTTTTTTTTTTTTTTTTTTTTTTTTTTTTGACGAAGTGATTTTGGATTTTTGTGCAGTTGACAGCCGAAAATCTCTCAACACCAAACCATTACAAAATGTTTCTGTTCAAACCAAAGATGTATTTCTAAAATGCAAACTGGCTTTTTTAAAATGCTTTCCTTAGAACGTGAATCATTTTTACGAAAGTTCCAAACGTCAGACCTACTTGGTCCATTCCTGTTCACAGATTTACAATGTCTCGTACTAAATATTATGGAAAGATTTCTTAAGTCCAGTAAAATGCCTGCTACAACAACTAAGCTTTTTGTATTAGATTTACATGACAAAGACAATTTGCGTGATGTAAAAGGTATTAATCTTGGATTTCAAACAAAAAAACTTCTCAAAGAAGTCACTTTGAATGAAAGTAATATCCTAAAATTCAAAACTTGAATGTCAGTCTTTGCTAATCAAAATGACAGAAAGATATTAGAAAGATGTCCTCTGAAGTACAAGTCTTGTTCAAGGGCTCTCATCATTGGATCCTAGTATAATTTTTCATCAGCCAGAACAAGGGAAACAAAGATTTGTTTTATTGCTAGAGGCATTGTACACCAATAACTGAATCACAGATCTGTTGCTGATAAAGCAAAAGCACAATACACTCTACTTTGCAGTGAAGCTCATTCTACCCTTGAATTCAAATTCAAATATTTTTGGATGGTGACTGTCCTTTTAAGAAGAGACTTGATGAATTTTTTTTCTTCTATAGTACCTGGAATCAATGTTATGGAATTGTGGCAAATTTTTAAATTAGGACACAGATTTTCTCATGGAGATGCGACAGTGGAAGGAGGGTTTTCTGTAAATAAAGCAATTTTAGTAGAGAATCTGAAAGAACATAGTCTGATTTCTCAAAGAACAGTGCACAATGCTATAAGATCTTATGAAAGTATTCATAAAGTTCCTATCACTCAAAAAATGTTGACAAATGTAAGAGCTGCCCATAGGAGATATGAAGAACATCTCAAAGAAAAAAAGAAAATTATTCATACAGATCAATAAACTTGAAGAGCAGAGAAAGATGTTAAAACAAAGCTTTGACAGAAGAAGACGCTATAAAATCAAAAATTCAGATGCTTGAGAAGAAAAAGTTAACCTAAATCTCCCCATTTAGAACTTTTGTGATCACAGTGGACGTTATTCACCTAGGCTATTAATGTAAGCTTTTAAATTTTCTTTTTGTATAAATAAAACTGTTTACTTTTGGAAAAAATAAAAAAAAGTGCGTTGGACGGCTATGGGGAAGGTATAGATCGATTACTAAAAAAAAAATATTTTTTAAATTCATCCATGATGATGAACAATTTTTAAAGTAAATTTTCAATAATTTAATGTATGAACTGAGTAAACAGGCTGCAATAATGATTAATAGATATTTTATACGCCAAAAATAACGAACACGCTGGTCAGGAAAAATTTGCGAATTTGGCCAGGGATAGTCAGGGAATTCAAATTTAAAATTTCAGTGTGAACCCTGTGTTTAAACGACCGCGATTTCGTGCTTGGTTTACTTTTGTTTTTAAACAATTGGAATCAGCTGTTGTGATGGAGCACGTGGTTTTGGAATAAACAGAAATAAAAAAATAACAAATGATTTATATTACAAATAATGGAACTATTTGTGATGGAGTTTCGTCCATTTAAATAAAATTGATTTAAAGCAATTTTATTGAATGAAACATTCACCAATTCAGACACTAAGCCATCTTGTTTGTTTACATTTTTCGTAAGAACGTGCTTAAAATCGGAAGCACGGGAAATAGCAACTTTACAGAATTAAGGAAATTCCTTAAGTTTGGTGAGCATTTCTTGCGATTTTTCGGTAAGTTTGACAAAAACAAACGCAAACTCGAGCATTTCTTACGTTTCGTAAGCACAAATACAAAAAAGAAAAAGGCTATATATATATATATATATATATATATATATATATATAATATATATATATATATATATATATATAAGTATATATATATATATATATGCTAAGGCCATATTTATAGGAGTAAAAGTATCGGTATCGGTATCGAAATTTCGGTATCGGTATCGGCATCGGTATCGGTAGTGAAAAAATTGTGATACTTGTATCGGTATCGGACGAAAATTTTGGTATCGGTAACACTAATATATATATATATATATATATATATATATATATATATATATATATATATATATATATATATTATATATATATATATATATATATATATATATATATATATATATATATATATATATATATATATATATATATATATATATATATATATATATATGGTGTGAATTTTTCACTGCGACGAGTTCTCACTTAAGGGTATAAAGGAGACTGTAAAGGGAAGTTTCTTTTTGACTTGCGTCATGTTCTTTTACTACTTTTCTGTTCCAGTGTATGATAAAGCGCACCACCTCGCCTCTGCTAATATAGGGGTAGAGGTAAACAGAAGATATATCAATGTGCCACCATCATCTACCCTCCCTTTTACAGTCACTCCATACCATTAGGTAGTATTCATCGCAGTCAGGAAATTCCACTCCTAGGGCTTCACGAGACTCACTGACGGACCTCACTGGGTAGTATCTGGTTTGGCCGGGTTCTTGTCTCCTTCGGCAAAGCTCACTAGTCTGAGATGCCCCTCATAGTATCCCTGCCATTCTACTCCTATTATGCACCTTCCTTCTCGCCTCTGTCAAACTCACATTCTTCTCCTTCAGGCATTCCTTTACTGACTCAATCCACTTTATCTTCAGTCTCCCAGCCTGGTCGATTCCTATACATGATTCACCACTGTATAAGCATCCGCTTTTAACCAATTGACTATCATCCATCCTTTCCATAGTGACCAAACCATCTCAATGTGCTCTGCTTACTCTTTCACTTACGCCTTTCTCTTTCTACACCACACAACCTCCTTTAATGCGTCTCTGCATTCCTAATTTTACTTGCCTCCCGTCATTACAACACGCCCCTAGTAGATCCATATCTAAGCACATTGTACTTTAGATTTATACCGCTTATCCATACCATAGTTTAACTACTATACATTAACACAGGTAACAACATAATATCATGTAAGACCCTAGCGCACTCAAGACTAAGTCCCTTTACATCCACCAAGAATTCAATTACAACAGCCACCTTCCTACCATTCACAGCTTTCCTACTACACTCTGGATCATCCGTTCCTTTTTCATCCAACTTATATCTTTACTATTTAACTCAGATACTTGTTCCAATTTCTCACCATCTAACATGACTTCATAATCTTTTACTCTCATTTAGCATTTACTTTCAAACCCCTCTACCAATCTTCTCAAACTTTCTTCAGATTCACCACACAAAACCAAATCATCAGCATACAATAAGAGCAAACTCCACTCTCTTCCATTCTCCATTAGTGTAACACCTTCCACCACCTATAATTCTTTCAGCACCCCATTCATATACAAATTAATTAGCCATGGATAAGTATGAACATCCTGCCTCATTCTCCACTCCATTTATTCATAAATATGCTTTACTATCAACATACATAATACTTTTGTTTCAATTCAGAAGCCTACACCAACAATTACAAAAATTCTGCATTCACAAATATTCTCTCACATCTTTTCATATCAAGAAAAATTGTTTTAAACATAAATAATTTACCTTTGGATTATCCTTATTAACTTTTGTCTTATTAGCATTCAACTGCTCTGAATCCGTAACTGATAAGGGGTCGGCAAATGTCTGCAATTAGTGAAAGAAAAAGTCTTAGATCACACTGAAAAGCTATAATTTAACTAAAATTTTAAATAGAACTTTGCCCATGAACATTAGCTGTAACTGTAAAAAAAAATAACAAACTAGTGTTCCTAAAATTTCTATTATATCCCCCTGCTTTGTGCCTCTTGTATTTTACAATAAACTACCTCGCACTTTAGCAGCTATCCATTATGATGATCATGTTGATTCAACCATGTGTTATTTCAAGAAACTAAAAGGTGTTTTGAATTCCAAAAGCAACCAATTTGTATAGCCAATCTTGTACTCATATTATAACAATCAAAGGAGAGGTATCCAACAAGCAAAGAAAATACCTAAGGTAAAGTTTTTACAATATAATGAAATTAACTTGAAAATACCTATGAGATAGTTTTTAAAAATGACTACACAGTTACTCATAAATAATAAAAAGAACAGAGATATGCCATCATGAACTGATATACAATAATTAGGAAAAGACTCAAACATTACAGAATATACTTTCATTTGCGCAGATCTTTTCATTCTGATTGTAAAATAAAATAAAAAATATTTGGTAAGGTTAAAAATTACATACCACTGAATTCTCAGTCAACTCTGTAGCACCCTTGGACAACAGACTCGAATCCGTATCTTTATAAAAATTTGTTGTTCTTGATGGTGTTCTCCAAAATCTTCCTTTTGCTATTGGTCTGGTAAAAATCACTATGGGATCATTGGGAGCCTGCAACTATGAAAAATTAGCTTTTTATACACACACACAATAATCAAAGGTTTTCTACGCTTTGCTTATAATAAACATTTTTTTATCACTTTGTACTTCATTTATTACTTTTTATATGGGAATATAAAAATATTGTACACCATTCTGTTTATGCATTTATTATTATAGCACGCGTTACATTTGGTGGCAATGTATATAGCCAAACTAGCTCCTCTCTTAGTAATTCACCATTGATTTTGCAGGAAAAAGGTCAAAATACACATTGCTATAGGCTATCAAAAATATCTGTCTAAAAGAGGTCAGTCCCACTCTTAAAATAAATCAGAGGGTGGATTATTAGGGGTTATTATATTTATATCTAATAAATTGTGTAAAATAAACTTCATAGAACACATGGTTGGTTAGAGTCAGGATTGAATGTAGCAATGATGAATTAATTGGATGATGAAACTTAAAAATTGACCGTTGAAATATACGCGAAAGCAAAGTATTGATACAAATGAATACGGCAACTTAAGCCTACTTTACATTATTAACATATTATCAGTTCTAACCCACTCCTACTACCTCTAAAAATTGCAAATCACATACAGTTACTTCTAAGATGCGCAAAGCTAAACTCTCTCAGGTTGACAAACTCTCATCTTTTACTTCAATATCTACGTCTGAAATTTCAACAACTAAATTATTATATAAACTTGCGAGCTGCACCTAAAAGCAAGGCCCATCCCACAAATCACTATCTAAATTACCTAATAACGACCCCAAAAACAAAACCCAAAACCGAACTACACTAATTAATATAAAAATCATGGTTAGTAATGTTAGAATTAAGGAAAACTTAGGGTGTAGTTATAATATAATTAGGTTTAACTTAAATGCAACATTCAAATCACCCTTTGAAAAATAGTAACTATGACATTTAAAAAAATTACTTGAGACACTGATTGGAATTAAAATTTTTAAATCAAACGGTTTTGAAAAGTGGAAAATATTCAATTTAAATTTTGAAAAATTCTGTCACTGTTTTATGGATATTCAGAGCCATTAACTAAAAGTATAGAAAATAATTGAAAAGATATGGTGTTAGAGGCGTTGAAGTATAAATAATTTGAAATATTTTTCAAAAATTTAAAGAAAGGTGTAAAGGAAACAGTCCTAGAAGTTAATAGGAATGTTAGAAACGAATTCAACCAATTAAGGAGCTCTAAGAGGCAATAGGAAATTATTCTAATAAGTAATTCTAACAAGGTAAAAAATATTTTATAACATTAATGAAATTTAACATTACAATTGACAAATTGATAATCAATAGTCAATATTCATTTGTGAAAGCAGTAGAGCAAAATGACTCATTTTTTCATGTCTTCATAGTACATTTGGAAATATTTTTTAAACCAGCCTTTGGTTCATTATTCATAGCAGAGAATGTGCGATTGAAAACTGTGAAAAAAAAAATTGGAAAAGTAGTTTGAAATAGCTTTGTTTCCATTCAAATTGAGGTCTATTATAAATTAAGGAGCATTGACTAATTGATTTCCCCCAAACTTGACTACAATAAACTTGTAGTTCAGATGGCCATTAGATGGTTAGAACATATGTGGCTAGGATTAGAAAATGCGATATACTTATGAATTACCAGTATAAATAGTAAGAAAGGTAGTGAAAAGAATGTTTTGAGAAATCATTAGCCAAATTTATAAAACATCATTAATAATTAAAAAGTTGTGGAAGAATACTGAAAAATTTAAATAGAAAACACACAAACCAATATATGACCATTATTGCAACCAACTCCTAACCACACAGTTTTAAGGTCCCACATATTTGCTCACAAACACGCAACTTTGAGACACCTCCATCCTCGACTTTTTTTTCTATCTTTTTTTCTAGCACTACTTAACCTAACCTTTTAATTATCAATGTATTACATTTAACAATTTCTTCCAACCAGTATAAGATTGGAAAATTATGTTTTAAAGAATTAAAATGAGCAATAACACTGACCTTAATCATAAAAAACTAAACTAATTGCCTTAATTCTTTTCTGATACAAACACATATTTAATCCCAGTTAACCAACAAACAGCGTCTCACGCATGCCACAAAGATCTTAACTTATGCCCAAAATAACAAAGAAGCCGAACGTCACACCAGATAAAACAAATAACTAACAAATACCTACAACATAGCATCCTAAACACAACAACCCCAACATAAATAAGCAACTACAGAAGATCAGCAACCATTCTAGCAAGCAAATTTTTTCAAATTTTTTTTAATTCAAATAACTATTCATCAAATTAACAAAAACGCCACAAAAAATCAAGGAATCAACAAACATACCCAAAAAACAAGCCAAAGACATTTCACTAAACATAGAATCATAATACGCCAAACACAAACAAAAAAAAACGTATATATCCACTATCTTATTTTAAAACAAGCATCAAATCCCGACATCCAGAACCCAACACAAAACCATTTAAAACGAAAAACAAACATAGATGAGAGAAAACAGTATTTTTCTGTACACACCAATTCCTGAAGTATGCCTGACCCAAGAACAGTGGCACCCTATCAAGAAAGAAAACGTTAACTATCATTGCAATAACCTTACTACACCCATCATCTAGGTGAACCCGCTCTTTGAATCCTGCTCAATAAATCCACTGAGCATGACAAATGCTGCAATAGAATGTACCATGGAACAACATATTCTAATCCTGCCCACATAAATGATTAAGACCGAGACAAAAAACAATCGCTCTGTACAATCTCTCGAAATGCTGTCCCTTCTAAGAGGCACTCCCACTCCTCGGGAAGAAGCCATTCTTACCAAATGATACCAATTTCCACTCAATCTCCTCTCCAACAACAAAAACCATACCATATATTCGACAAAAAAAAACCCACAACCAAAGACATATAAAAATAAAATCTAACAAAGTTTCACAGCCATTGAACATCCCACCATCAAAGTCGATACAAACTTCAATGTCCAATAATTCCTCCTAGGCAGGAAGTTCAACCACATTAATCCTGCCCAGATATATAAAAATCTAACAGCATGCGATAACGCAATATCTTAAAACAAGGAACCATTGATCAAATTACTTACCTAACACCCTCATAAAGTCAAAACAACAAAAGAAGAAATAACTCAATAAATTACATTTTGTTTTTTCTTGATATGCAAAGTCCAAACAATACCTGCACAATTATCACAGGCTAACTATACTTCTCAACAATACCAAGTCTCTTTTCCATTAGTCAACATGACAACAGCAGCAAAAAATTACAGAGTAGTACACTAGAACTGTCAAAACAAAACTAACAGATTAAATATTTATTTGACCTTTTCATCCACACGCTTATCTAACTATTGACAACTCTATCCAATTATGCACCCACTATTACCAACACCCACCAATAAGTTCATTTATGAAAGGTCATGGAAACCCAAAATCGAACACTATCCTAAAACACCACTCACTCCAGCACACACTTAACCATAATAACAGGAGAGACGCTACAAACTATTAACCACAAACAAGTTTACTACCCTTGAACAAACCAAAACACTCATAGGAGCAAACACAAAACTCCTCCACTTCTTCTAAATTTTCCCTCCATAACAATTGCCCCACAAACCTATCCCCCTAACAAACATACATATATAATCAAAAATAAAAACTACTTTTAGTTCTTTCTTCATTGCCATATCTCGTGCTTGTGTAATGAACACAATATTTTCATATTCCAACATGAACACTCAATCTGACCTTTTCAACCACGAAAAACTTTTAAACCTTACACCAATCATGCATAAACCTCCCTTACACATGTACCGCTATAACAAATACACTCCACACGGCAAATACCCAATTCTGAAGCAAGCAGAGCAACATCTAATAATGTTAAAAGACCGTAACTACGGAGCACCTTAATGTATAAGCTGAAGCACAACAACAAAGATCGATCAGAACTACAATAAAAAAAAACATATATAAATAATAACAACTAGAGAAACATGTTCACGTCTATAAATACAAAACCACACACTAGATAGAAATAAAAAAAAAAAAAAAACAACAAAAGAGCGTTAATACGTTCATTAGCATATAAGAAAACCAACCATTCTAAAACATAGAAAAAGCGAATATAAGCAAAACCCAAAAACAAAAAAAGCTTATTATAAAACTCAATGTCATAGGAACAGCTCGTGTCACTTGCAAAACTTGAGGTTCAATTTTTCTAACTCCTATCGAACAAACAACTTACCCAACAAAATACGATAAAAACAATATGAACGCTAGTATTATTTGGAAACAAAATGCCTAAAACGGTATAAACCTAAAAACCGTCAATTACACGGGATATACCTTAATACTTATAAGCCATGACTAATAACAATGCCGAAATTTAGCTATTCGCTTTTATTCCTTTTCATTTTTCTATTTACATCCAAATCATAAAATATTTGATACTTTTCTTGTCTTCAATTTCAACAGTATTTTCTTGCTATTAGGGTCTCCTTTTTTACACCGTTAAACCCTAACCACTCACACGGCCCACAAAGAGCCCCTTCTAGGTTCAGCGAGCAATCGAGAGTCGGGAACGAGCAACACATACACCGACAACCAACAGAAAGAACAACAAACCAACCCCAATCGTTCCAGCCTAAGACAAAATCTCTCTGCGTTGAGCGCAAACTGTGAGGATCTTAAAGAGAGGAAGAGAGGAAGATTAAATATAGTTGGAAAAAAACAAAATAAGGCAAAGGGAGTTCAACAGAACAGAAGTAGCGGAAGAAAGATGGGAGACCACAACGAATCAAAGTCTGGGGTTCTCATTAACTCATGCAAAATTCATGCAATGTAAGCATGCGCACCTCTTGTATTGCGAGGTCGACGCAATGGAGGTGGAATAATGCGAGCTTTCCAACTCCCCGGAGGCAGACTCTAACCGCTGTAGTACCCTTATCAGAAAAGGAGATAGTGCGCCAACCACGTCGCATAGATAGAGGTTTCAAGAGAGTTTGAATAGAGGACGCGTTTATTAGTCTCTAGCTTGATTAAAATTTGGTTTGTGAATACATTCTAAACGCGAAAATGAATCACCATCCCCCTAAGACTACTAGCCATACTTCAACGCAAGACCAAATTCAGAACCATTTATCAAGAAACCCATGATCCCTCATAAGTTCACCCTTCCCTCGATCAAAATTTTAAATATTATTCTCCCTAGACAAGTGCGTCCTTAATATTCACAATAAAGCCATAAGTACGCATATTTAGAGAATCCACATTGATACATTTCGACCAATCGTCGCACAGCAACAATATCACATCATAAGATGCGCACCAGCAACGATGTCTCTATCATCCTCGAAATGAAGCGCAACCATAAAACTAGATACGACCCTCTTATAATAAAAAAAGAACGACGGCTCTTCAAGATTCATGATGTTCTAGACACAAAAACAAATAAATAAATACAATTCAAAAGAAAAATTCTTGCCGAGAGCTTCGTATTCTTTAGAGTGAATCTTGCTACCCTCATATATCCTACTAACACAGCCATTAGCATCCGCCATGCAGCCACCACAATCTATTTGCCGATCGATCAACACCCCTCCAGTCTGGAGCTCATGTAGATAGGCTCTTAATTCCTATATATATACAATATATATTATATATAAGATATATATATATTATATATTATTGATATATTATATAGTTATAAGTATTATTATAGTTATCATATAATATTATCAATATATATATATAGAAATATATAGATATACTATATATATATATATAAGATATATATATATATACTATATATATTATATACTATATGATATATAGATTAATATACTAGCATATAATATATATATATATTATATATAAGTATATTATCATATATATATATATATAGATATATATATTATATAATATACATATTCTATATATTATATATATATATATATAATATACTATGTGGGGGAAAAACATTTGAAAAAAAAAACTTTTTCATTAATAAAACCATGATTTTTTTAGTTTATTTGTTTGTTTTTTTAACCTTTAAAATCAATATTTTAATTTTTTTTATCGTATAGTGTTTACATTTTCATCTATATCTAATGTTCCTTATAAGTTTTTCAGACTAAATATATGTATGTTAAAGCACTCAAAAACACACACAAAAACAAAACAATTTATATTTGTAAACAAGACATTTTTTCACTTTTCTTAAAAAACATATTTGGGATTATTTTCAATTTTATAGTAAAGGAATGCCATTTAATTTTTTGGCATTGAAAACTTTGAAGGCCAACAATGTTGGCAGTGCATATAAGAGGAAGCCAGCAAATTTGCACGTTTATAGGTTTAGCATCGGAACTGCTATAGCCTATATTATATATTCAAATCAATTCACTTTTGTGAAACAGGTGTAAAATAGAGACCATCAAAAAAAAATTTTTTAATTAAATTCTTATTTCTGAAGGTAAGAAAAACCTATGGTATATTTTGAACTTAAAAACAAAAAAAAGAGAAGCTTAATGTCCTTACGTTATAAATTCAAGATTTCATAACTTTGAATGAACTTCCATACCTCGTCTTTGTCTTCCTGAGTTTCATTTTTGAAATGATATTCCTCGGGAAAGTCCAGGGCTTCTTCTTTTGCTTCAAACTCACACTTAATATTCATATTAAATATTTTGTGATGATTAAAGTATAAAACTAATTAAGTTTTAATAATTTAAACTAATTAAATAAATTGAATCTCTAAATCACAGAATGACTTTTGTTGTTATATTTCAACAGAAATTACTTTATTCTGTAATCAAATATATAAAAAACAAAATATTAATATGAATTTATTAAATTAATTTTCTTCTTACCTTAACCTTTTTTACAGTGTCATCTTGAGGCCCCCCCCAAGTACAGATGTTCCGTAGATTATTTTTTTTTTAAAAAAAAGTTAGATTTCCCATGAACAGAGGCAAATGACTAAGTAGGTCTACAAAAAAATGTCCTAAAAGTGTGCAACTTGCCAACATCTATTTCCTTTGAATAAGATCGGATGAAATATAAAATAATTAGAGCAATTTTTCATACTGTAATTCAAACTTCCTTTTCAAATATCATTGCTCACTTGCTGAACATTACAACTAAAATTTTGCTTTAAGATAATTTTTATTCTTGGAAAAATATCTCGAATATGGTTCAGAAAACATCATTCTTTATCACCAGAACAATTGAAATCTCTCATGAAAGCACAGGAATTTAGCAAAATAAATAAATATAAGCCATTTAATTAATTATTAAGGTAAAACTACATGTTGTAACTACTGGTATGACAAAACTATTAAAGCTTTTTGATGTGGTTATAATATAGTTAAGCTATAGTGTTTCTTTTGGTAATATATTATATCATAGAAGTTTGTACAATCCGACATCCAGATACGAGTAGTCTCTTCAAATGGTACTCTCGATTAAAAAGGCTTTGGCTCGGAACATCCTACAGCTTTTCGTCTTCACTTGTACAGCGGTGGTTTAACGTATCCAAATACCTGAAGCTGACACCTTTCCCCCAAACATATGTGTTCCTATACAAATCTAGTATAATAACGATAAGTTATGCTAACAAGTTATAGTGATAATAGTGATATTTGTATGAAATTTTTGTTCTAATGATTATTGATAATAGTGTTTGTGAATGTATGTTTATTTGAAATTATTCTTAGATTATTTGGTAGTAAGTATTACTGTAATAGAGAGTGATTGAAGAATATTATTTATGATGTAAGTGTTTAGTATACTGTATTTGTATATGTATATTGTGTATTTATGTATTTGCCTACGTGCGGCTTCCTAAATATTATTTTTTTCTTTTTTAAGTTATGTTATATTTATTTATTTAATACCATGCAGCCAGTAGCTTTAGTTGTGTAGAGGCACTCGCCATTACAAAAAGTGAGGTCCCAGGGTTCGCAATTATTCGGGTGGAGAATTGAGCTATTCTCTCCTTACTTAGGCTTAGCTTCGTCTTAGACGTTATTTATCGACACCCCCTCCGTAGATTAGGGCTCTGCCCATTGATGTGGGTTTTATTCTCTGTAAAAAACAAAAAAAAAAAAAAAAAAAAAAAAAAAAAAAAAGAAAAAAAAATAATTAGTATATATATATATAATATATATATATTATATTTATAATATTATATATAATTATATTATTACTTATAAATATATAATTAACAGTGTACTATGACTATAGTAGTATATATAATATAATACTCTATATATACTCATATAATATATATACGTATGCCTATCAGATGTTGTATCTCTTGTAAAAAAGAGTAAAAAAAAAAAAAAAAATAAATAGTTATATATTTATAATATTACTAATATATATAGTGCTGGTTAATCTTGTAAAAAAAAGCCCATTTTTCCACTCTTGCCCTTATACTATTTGAAACTAGTTGATACATATCGGACTTTGTTGTATAATAATTTTATAATGGCAAGGCCTAGGCTTATAATCCCATGGAAAAAAAGATTATTTGTTTCGCTTTTAATTACCTTTTCTAAAGTTATTTGGATCCAAAAGAAAAAAAAGAAAAAAAACGCCAATTTTTCAAAAAAAGAACCCAAATGTAACAAAAATAAAAGAATCCCACTTTCTAAAAAACCCTCTTCCCTAGCAGTCAGACAATATGTCTCATATATCGAGTTAAATTTCTTTTTTAAGCAATATTTATGAAAAAAATTATTATTAAAAAATGTAGTAAGAAAAAAAAGAAGTAAAATTTATATTAAATTTTAAGGACTATTTTCAATTTTCAGGGAAAAAAAATCAGCCTTTTTTTGTTTTTGATAGTAACCTGTAACTTAAAAATCATACTATAACCACTTTACAAAAATTAAGTTCTAGATATGATAATAATTATGAGTTTCGGCAATCATTTATGGTTAAGAAATTAAGAAAATAAAAAGAATATAACTGATTTTTAAAAATTCCTAAAACAAAAAAAAGAAGTAATAACCCAATCCTATTACACAACATGGGAAGCCAATTTCAGCGAAAATAACCTTAAAACAAAAATATTATTAAAATTTTACCATTTTTGTTGACACTAGCTGAAAAATTGAGGCTTTCATCTAACGTGTTAAGTTGAGTAAGTTAAGAATGAATGTAAACTTAGCTTAGTATTGACCAGATTTATGCGATTTTTGTAAATCTTGGCACCCTTAGATTTTCAGCTACATTTTAGTTTTTGTTGTTGTTCGGGATGTATGTTATAGGTTTCCGATGCCTCCGAGTCGATTCCCGTTGTTACTGAGTCAATTGGGACACCCCATCAAGGTGTGAGTGTTGTGGCGGCAGAGAATCTGGGAATTGGAAATCTGGAAATTTGCCCCGGTTCATAAATGTTTATAATAACTTGTTAAACGAGAATTGTGCTTATCGAATAAAGCATTGGTATATGGTAGTACATAGCTTAAAAAACCTGACTTCAAAGAGTTAAGTGACTCAAATTTTTACTATTATTTTTTTATTTTTTGTACACAAACCTTATAATATCCAGAGATATTTAAAAAATTTAAAGATTTTTTTTTTTTTTTTTAGAAAAATCAAAAAAATAGGGTTATTGTGTTCTGATTTTGTGATGATTTAACTGGTTGAATCAGGAATTTGCTGTGCTGAATAACCCCCTACCTTCTCTAAAAGCTCCTTTGAATAGTATTTCCAATCATTATACCCCCCTCATGAAAGGTTTAAAACGCCCCCCTACACCCCTTCTTGATATGACGAGAGTAAGCCGGCCAGCATAAAACGCGGTGTTGAGGCATTCTAAAAAACCTCAAAGGGTTGAAAAACTAGCCACTCGGCAAAAGCGGGGAAGTCGAGCTCTGGCATACCTCAGAAACATAGCTAGCCTAAACACCTGAAGCTCGTCTCTGTAGCTCCAGAAATGAAAAGTTGCCAAGTGCATTAGAAAAAGGGTAGGGAGGTACGTAATTCTTGATGACTTAAAGGACCGATGGTAAGAGTGATTAGATTGCATTCATAAACCACGGGGAATCGATTTCAGCAGCTAGCGAATATGATACTGAATCGATACCATATATTGGTAATTACTTCCCTATAACATCACAAATATTTACCCATGCTGAGAGGGCATTAGGAAAAGGGCTGGGCGGGGTACATTATAAAACCATGGTAGGTGTGCCAACGAATGCTTAGTAAAGACCAATGGCAATCAGACTCCCTCATATACCTTAAAACATAGGGTTAGACACCTGACTCAGTAGATGTCTATACTTGTAGATGCCAGCAGAAGTTTGCTCAAATATGTATACAGTGCCAGGAGCGCGCGTTGATGTCACTTCTAGGTCATACGAATATTGTGATTGATTACTATATATGGTATACCAGTATTTATTAGATATATATATATAGTATTTTGTATATATATATATATTACTATAATATACAGTATATATATACAATATGTTAAAAGTAAATATACATGGTTTTTTTTTTTTACAGTAGTGGGTTTTTTTTTTTTTTGTTACAAATTTTTTGTTGGGGGGTTTTCGGGCACACCACCACTACCAGAAGGAAAAAAAAACAATCCAACAGCATGTTGTATAGGGTTTATAGGCATATAACTATGCACGTTTGTCAATTTAATTGTGGAATTGGGTTTATTTTTCGTTACCATAGTGGTTTTTTTAGAGCTCAAGCTCAATCGTCCGGCGGGGGAGGGGACTGCATGAAAAATTACATGAAATTCTTGGTGCGTGGAATGAGATCAAGGATGGGCCCAACAGGAATGAATCCCAGAAGTATTATTACTAATTTAATAAATTTCTTTAATGCAGGTGAATCTTGAACAAGCTCAAATATAGAATGACAATAAACGGGCCAGAAGTAAAATTTTCCAACAAAATGGAAAAAAAAAAGAACATTCCCAAAATCAAAAAATCCGACTGTCAAAACCATGGTATTAACAATTTTTTTTCACCTCATCCTAGATCGTAGTAATAGGTGCCACCAAATTTTTTCGCTCTAGAACTCATATTTAACCGAGATACAGAATGGGTTTTTTTTTTGTAACAAAAGGGTGGGGTTTTTTTTTATGTAACAGCTAGTAATATATACTATTATAGTATATTATTATATATATATAATAGATTAATATATATATAAACTATATATATATAATATTATGATAATATATATATAATAATATAACTATATTATATAATATAATATAGTATATATATATATTAGTGATGGGATGTATTAAGAATCTTTGACAATGACGACGACACTGTTTGATGACGAGATTAATTGAAAAAAATTATATTAAAAAAATTTCTATTATTTTTAGTTAATTTAACAAATTCTTATTAATAAAGGAATACATTAAAGTTGTGTTCACTTCATTTCTTAATTTAAATGTTTTTAAATTACATTGAAGAACCGCATTTAATACAGCTACAGTAGAATAAGTTTCCTTATTCATGTAACATCTGATTATTTGCTATTCTGTACTATAGTATAAATACATAATATAATTTCTCTTGATTAATATGATTTATGAAAAATTATTTTTTATTTTCAGCATGAACTTGTGGCAAGCAGGTTTTATACGAATTTGAGTATACGGATTCCCAAATCTATCTCTAGACTATTGCCTCTATCAAATCCTTATTTTCTTTCGTAATGACATAAA
>JABUQX010036969.1:115000-152776 GCA_015478945.1 Trachelipus rathkii | reverse complement strand
ATCTAGTATCTCTTTAAAGCCAATACGGCAACCTGACATTGTAGTAAATCACAAAAAATAGCGGACAGTCAAAGACAGTTAAAGCATACGTACAGAACACATTTTCAGGTGTATACTGATCATCATGCAGGGTTACCATATGTAGCTAATTTTAGCCATTTTGGCTTATTTCATAAGTTGCCTACTAAAAGAAAAAAAATATTTAAAGCCACTCGCTTTTTGGGCTAATTTCTGCTAGGTTTAATATAAATATCAAAATCATTTCAAATTTTCTTAACCATTTACATAAAAATCTCATTTCTGAATCACAATAAGCAAGTTTTTCCTGTAGCTACATCCAGATACAGCTCTGCCAATTCTATTGATTATTCTTGAAACTGACAAGTTTAGTCCTAATTATTCAGAATGACACCATGGTATTTCTTTCTCTTATTAGTCCGTCAGGTTTATCCGTGCGGTGTAGTTAAATGAGTTTCGAATCGGTGTAGTTCATTTATGTGCATTTGGGAAATCCCCTTTTATCTTTTTTGCCTCTAAAGCCGTTTTCGTATTTGTGCTTACAAAACGTAAGAAATGCTCGAGTTTGCGTTCGCTTTTGTCAAACTTTGCGTAAAATTGTGAAAATGCTCACCAAACGTAAGGAATTTCCTTAATTATGTATGGTTGATATTTCCCGTGCTTGTAGAGTTTAGCATGTTCTTACGAAAAAAAACATAAACAAACGAGATGGCGGCGTGGTAGACCCGTTTAAATTGATGAATGTTTCATTAAATAAAATTAGCTTTAAATCTAATTTCTTCCAAATCGATGGACCAAGAAAAGAATTTAGGTGTGATTATAAGCAGTAAATTTGAAAGTAGCTAATCAGTATTTGGAAACAAGGAAATAAACCTAATAAGATGCTGGGCATAATAAATCGCAATGTTTGTTTACAAGAGTAAGGAAGTAATAAGTAAACTGTATAATAGCTATGTTTAGGCCAGTATAGAGTATTGTGCACAAGTTTGGGCCCTTATTTAAAGAAAGACTTAGAATTGCCAGAGAGAGTCAACACTAGGGCAACAGGATGATTTCTGGTTTTGAAGGTAAGAGTTATGAAGGAGAGGCTGAAAGGAGTTAGGATATTTTCTGTGAAAGGCGATTTCTCAGAGGAGACATGATACAAGTCTACAAAATATTTACATCTATTGATAAATACAGAGACCAATTAAATTTTTAATAGTAGAGCATGGACAGGTGAACCAGGGGGCATAATAAGAAAATTAAGAAAGAAAGAAAGCCATGTTGATATAAGAAAGCATGCATCCAGTAATAGGGTTGTTAAATTTTTGGAATAGTCTGGCCACGGAGAGTTGTTGAGTGTGACTCGATTGCACATTTAAGAAAGGGGTTGGATAGGTATATGGAGATTATAATATATCATTATAATATATTTTAGTATGTAGCCAAATTGGCGGGGTTTTTAGTTACAGTAGTTATGGTTAAACTGCATGCGTGAACCATAACTTAGTTATAATGCATGTGGATGGTTTTGGGTATCATATATATATATAGGGTCGGGCGGGGTGACCGGCCCGCCTCTTTAGGAGGGGTGATTCGGTCCACTCTTAAATAAAATAAAAAATAATTAAAAAAAAAAAAAATTTTTTTCGCTGCCTTTTAATAGCCACGCGGTAGTACTTCAAGTTTTATTTAAGTGTTTGTTTTTCTTTAGAAAAGTTTTTATATTTTTAAAAAATGTTAGAAATTAGGTACAAAATGTCCTTCAATAGAATCTTCAACTTTTGAAAAATTTGTGAGTTTTTTAACTTCGTTATAAAATGAAAAATTGGTGGATCGATTTTAATTATTTTTTCAGTGGATACACTCGAGTAAGTTAGAGCTTTAAACTGGCGAAGTAAATTTTTGATCCAAGTAAGTAATTAGTGGCAAAAAAACGGGCCTAACTTGGTCCGATTTACCCCCCGGCCGTAAAAATTGATGGTGGGGTTGGCCTCGGACCACATCGTTTTTGCGTATTTTAACGTATTAATTATTGACATTTTTATTAAGTATAATTAATTAAATGTAATAAGTTAATTATATTAAGTGAAAATTTTTTTAAAATGAAATTTTAATAAAAAAACGAGTTCAAAAAGTGTCAAAAATTTTTGGGCGGAGAGGGGTTGAATCGGACCACCTTATTTAAATTCGTATTTTATTTATCATAATTTACATTTTTAATTCAACTTATTACGAATTTTAATATGATTAATAATTATTATATTGAAGTAAAAATTAAAATATAAAATTGAAATTATACGTAAAAGACGAATTTAACAGAGAAGGTCCGAGTCACCCCTCAATGGTGGTCCGCTTCACCCCTCCACGGTCAGGCTTAAGGAGCTTTATTTCAAAACTTAATAAAAAACTTTTTTATTATTAGAATTACATATTATTTTTTGTGTGCTTATGCCCGACTATAGGGCCGTGATTACAAAAAAAAAAATTTCCCAAAAAGTGCATTAGGGGAGAGTCGGAGACCAAGTTAATACCTAAAGTGGTCCACGTCACCCGCCCCCGACCGCTATATATATATATATATATTATATATATATATATATATATATATATATATATATATACTATATATATATAGTATATATATATATATATATATATATATCTATATATATATATAGCTATATATATATATATATATATATATATATATTATATATATATATATAATATATATATATATATATATAATATATTATATATATATATAATAGTATATATATATATATTATATAATATATATTATATATTATCATTAGTTTTTTTGACTAAGCGCTAGTTATTAATGCATGTGATTGGTTTGGGTATCATATATAGCTATATCATTTGTTTTTAACTACGCCAAATTGGTTGGATTTGTGTTACAAGTAATTTGATAAGCCCTAGGGTGCTTTTTGTGATTTGCATGAGCTGTTTGGTTTAGTGGTGACTGGGACAAGTCTCGACAGGCCCCCATGTGGGCTTCTTACTGTCTCTGATATTTCTCAATGTCTTTAACTTTTTCTGAAACCTTAGAATTTTTTTTGGTCGCTGTCTACAGTATTACCATATATATATATAATATATATATATAATATATATATATTATCATATATATATATTATATATATATATATCTATATATATAATATATATAATATATATATAGGCTATATAGTATATATAATATATATATACGGTATATATATATACGGTAATATATAATATATATATATATATATATATAATATATATATATATATATATATTATATATATATAGTATATATAATATATATATATATTATATATATATATATATAATATCAGAGGCGACTCGTGCACGATCGTGTTATTCCATGCTCACCAGTTAACATTATAGACAATCTATTTTGCAAAATTTCATAATGTTTACGATAAAATTCTCTTATTTTTTTGCGAAAGTTGGTCCAAAATAAATGAAATTCTAAAGTAATAAATATTGAATCTTAGTCTTTCATCTCAGCAAAAATATGACAAACTTTTATTAAATACAAAAAAAAATAAAAAATTTATGAACACAGTAATTTTTTTCGAGTATATCTTATAATTTTTAATAAAATGTTGATAATTTACAACACTTGAGACTGTGTAAAAAAAACTAATATCCGAAAGAAAGTATTGAGAAATAGATAAAATTTGGCAGATGTTAATAAGATTTAGTAAGGTGGAAATGTGAAATGGTTAATGTTATGTTTTACGTGTTTAAACTTAAATCTGGATTTTTCCTTTTTTTCTTTGTTTAACTGATCAGAGATCGTTTTTCTCTTAAAATTGGAATTACTGATATAATCTTTTTTTTGCCCAACGATCTTTGTCAGACATGTAAATTATCAAAAACAAGATCTTCATTTTTTTCTTTATTAATACTGAGTAAAATAACTTCTGGAATTTGAATGTTGAAACCGCAATTCCGAAATTATTAAAAATCATATAAATAAAATATTTTATGCTAAATTTTTATTAAAATCATAGACAAGAAATAGCGTCGGGCCGGTGGTGGACGCGGCCCGCCTGCTTTAGGAGGGGTGATTCGGTCCCCTCAATAATGAAAATAAAATAATAATTAAAAAAAAAATTTTTTTTTCAGCTCATTTTATAGCCACGCGGTAATACTTCAAGTTTTATTTAGATCATAATTTAATTCTGAGAAAGTTTTTAATAGCTTTAAACTAGCAAACTAGAAAATTAGGGTACAAAATGTTTCCTTCAATAGAACTTCACTTTTGAAAAATGTGAGTTTTTTAACTTCCGTTATAAAATGAAAAATTGTGGATCGATTTAATTATTTTTTCAGTGGATACACTCGAGTATGTTAGCTTTAAACTGGCGAAGTAAATTTTTTGATCCCAAGCAAGTATTAGGCAAAAAAACGGGGCCTAACTTGTCCGATTCACCCCGCACGTAAAAATTGTGGGGGGGTGGCTCGGACCACCATTTTTTTTCGTATTTTACGTATTAATATTGACATTTTTAATACGTATAATTAATTTAAATGTATAAAAGTTACTTATATTAAGTGAAAATTTTTTTAAAAAATGAAATTTAATAAATAAAAAAACTGAGAATTCAAAAAAAGTGTCAAAATTTTTGGGCGGAGAGGGGTGCAATCGGACCAACCCTTAAATTTATACTTCGTATTTTAATTTATCATTATTGACATTTTTTATTACTTATTACGAATTTTAATATGATAAATAATTATATAATTAAGTAAAAAATTAAAAAATATAAAATTGAAATTAATACGTAAAAGACGAATTTAAAACAGATGGTCCGGTCACCCATCAATGGTGGGTTGTCCGCTTCACCCCTCCACGTTCAGGCTGACTCGGCGTTATTCAAATATAAATAAAACTTTTATTATTAGATTTATTTATTTTATTTGTGTGCTTATGCCCGACTATAGGGCCGTGATTTACAGAAAAAAAAAAATTTCCAAAAAGTGCATAAGGGGAGAATCGGGAGACCAAGTTATACCTAAAGTGGTTCACGTCACCCCGCCGATGTGCCAATTTATTACATTTTTATTCTTATACAATATTTTTTTTATTGTTCATTATAAAATAACATAATCTTTAATTCCTATATTAAAAATCATAAATTTAATTTTTCTCACAATTTTCTACAGTATAATATTATAATATATATAAGTATATATATATATATATATATATATATATATAATATATATATATATTATATATATATATATATATATATATAATTATATATATATATATATATATATACCGTATAATATATATTTATATATAGTATATAGTATAATATATATACTATATTATATATAATATATATATATATATATATATATATATATATATATATATTATATATATATATATATAAAATTTTTTCAATCTTTTTTTTTTTGTTTTTCCCACATCAACTTTAGCTTTGAACATGTTTTTCAATAGATTCACTCAATTCATTTCTTACTAATTTAATAGCAATTATTATATAATTTTCAATTATTCTCATAAATCATCCATACATTCCTTTCCCAATTTTACATAATTTTTACCCAATTGAAGAAAATGAATACTAGTTTGTTCAAGGATATTATTGTTGGATTCGAAAAATAATCTTTGGAGGTTGCTGATTGGAAATCCTGTATTTAAGGAGGATCAATTTTTCAACATAATAAAAAATAAATATAACATGGAGCTATTACAAATTTATAAATAAAATTAGGATATTTCTTCTATTTCCTAGCCCGGTAAATCGAAAACGTATAATCTCTGAATAGTTTTAAAAATAAAGACTAAACAAAAAAAAAAGATATTTAACAGAGAGAACGGTGTTATACGCCATTGGATACTTTGTGGGCAAAGGTCATAATCTCACAGAAGAAGAAGCGAGAAGACTCCTAAGACATTATTTTTAAATAAATTGTTTTTCAATTATGATTCAAAAAGAAAGTTTAATTTTTCAAAGTTTAAAAAGTATGTTTTATTTTGATGAGAATATTTAATTTTAATAAAGGAACTGAAAAATTTCTTAAAGAAATAAAACAAAATATTATTATAAATTTTTATTATTATTATTATTAAGATTAACTAAAAATAAAGAGAAAGAAAGTGAGTAACCTTGTCTCAACAACGGGTGGGGAGGATAAGTGGTATAATTCTCTTTATGTTTCAGAAAATATTTAACTTTGATAAATAGTTTTTTTAAAAAAGATAATATTAATTATTATTATTATTATATTATTATTATTATATAATTATTATTATTATTATTATTATATTATTATTTATTATTATTATTATTATTATTATTTATAAAGAAAAGAAAAGAAATTTTCTTAAGTTTTCAAGTTTTCTATATAATACAAAAAAGAAAAAGAATTTCTATTACATATTGACCATTGAAAAGGTGATCAGTGGAAAATTTATAAACGATTGTGGACCAACTTCACTAATTGTAAGGAGGCTCAAGAACCAGAAAGAAAGAAAATGTCATGATTGTTTAAAATCAACAACCTTCCATATTCAGAAGTTCGGAATTTGTAGGTCAAGTGAGAACAAAAACCCCTTATTAAAGGTAGGTTAATATCAATATATTTCTTCTTAAATTGAGATAAACTAAATAACTTTCTCATAATGATATATTTAACATTTTATGATTATAACTAGATCACATGTCTTTTTTTAACAGAGAACATGTGTGGGAGCTTGCCAAGATTGGGAAGATTTTCAAGGGTCTGGTGTGGGATTCTTCCATAAACACATTTCCAGAGTGGATTTTCCCGATAAGAGTTTTTAATTAAGTTTTTCTCATTTCCCAACAATTACCAAAAACAAACGGGTGGTGGTTTCTTCCTTATTAACCATATATGCTTCCTCAAACTAACAAATGGGTAATGGTTTCTTTATTTACCATATTAACCTCTTCAAACTAACAAAGGATGGTAAAGGAAGGTATGTGATGATGTATATTAATAATAATTGTTATATTTTACACATTCTGATTTAAATCATTAGTGATTATTATTATTATTTTTATTGAACATTAAATATATGGTAAGCTTATATTAATACTAATTAAAGTATAGGGATTACAAATTCTTATATATATATATATATATGACTGTTTTTGACTTTTTTGACTTTTTTTTTTTACAATAAAGTTAATTTGCAAAAAAATAATGTGTTTATAGAAATGTTTTATTACCATTACAAGATATAATAAATGCTCTTTTTATTACATAATAAATGTTTAAAGAAATATTATACATATAATCTTTTTGAATATTTGTTAATTTTTTTTTATAAAAATGCAAAATGGCAATGTGGCATTGGGGTCAAATAGGTCACTCATGGGGACAAACAGGTCACTCATTAAAATTTATCACTTATCTTACTTACTTCTTCTTTCTCCTTCCTCTTTCTTCTTCTTCTTTTTTAGGGTTTCTGAAACCTCAAAATCGAATCTATGTACCTTTGAACATATTTATAAACACATTCAATTGATCAATAATGCAGCTGGAGCCAGATTCCCAAGTCTGGCTCCGCATCCACAAACTCATTACTCTTTATTTCATAACCAAGAAAATTCGAAATAATGTAATTTTTCAACGCTTCTAAAGTCCTTTTCCCTGGTTTTGGGGGCTCAGACCCCCTCCTCCTTAGGACGTGGCGGCGGGAACCTTGGACCCAGAGGCGGTACCTTCAACAACCACAGTAACCAGTTTGAAGAGAATATCTTCTAGAAAACCGTTAAAAACCAAAATATATGAGAACGCAGCATTTGTGCAAAGGACCCTAAAGGAATGCTTCCAATCCACTGCGGTAATACCAGGAATCCAAACTCTGCATATACCTCAAAACATAGGGTAGAACACCAAGTTCAACTCTCTAGCTCAGAAATAACGAAAGTTTGAATACTTTGCACTAGATAAAAGGGGGGTTAGGGGTAATGTCTATTACTAACTCATAGAAGGAAGCATCTTAGCACCTTAATATACACCATTCGAATCCTCGTACCTTATTACATAGGGGGTAGACAATAATATTAGGTGTATTCTATGACGTAGGATATACCATGCCTGGAAGGTTGCCCTAGAAAAAAGGGGGGTAGGGGTAACTAACTCATAGAAGGAACCAATCTAGCACCCTCTAATATACACCAATCGACTCCCCATACCTTATATACATAGGGGTAGACACTAATAGTGGGTGATTCTATGATGTAGGACATGTCGTTCCAAATATGTAAGTTAGAAAAAGTGAGTGACCCAACTTGACCCCAAGGTAAAAATTAATATTTTGCCGTAAAACTAAGCAATGAATTTTAAATATATATTTTAGTATAGCTTACCTTAGGGATGTTATAAATGAATGTTCCCTCCTAAAATATTCATAGGGGAGTCTTTAGGTTTTTTTGGTGCACATGTTTAACTTTTTTTCTATGAAAATTTCAAACTGACATATGGATGGTGGTTTCTTCCCTGTTAACCATATTAACCTCTTCAAACTAACAAAGGATGGTGAAGGTATGTTGTGATATATATTATAATATTTATTTTTTAAACATGCCAATTTAAATCATTAGTAATGATTATTATTATTTTATTGAGCATTAAATATATAGTAAGCTTATATTAAGAGTAATTAAAGTATTGGAATTATAAATTCTTATGTGTATGTATTAATACATAGGTACCGTATATATGGTATGTATACTGGTATATACATATCAGGTTCGAAAGTGTGTGCAACTGTGCGTACATCTGGAAGAGCAAAATTGATTGTCTAAAAGTGAATTAGATTAATATTTCATGTATATATATATTTAACCTACACCTTTGCATTTGCATTTATCCTTAAAAGTGTGAACATAATATAATAACATTTCACATTACGATTCAAATAATCCATGCCTTCTTATCCTTGATTTTGTATTTTGATATCTTCACATTTAAACCTAATAAGCTTGTGACATTATTTCTTTGAATGATTGTTTTATTTCATTATTTTATGGTTTGCACTTTTCCTTCTTTATCATATATTTTTCAGTTCCTCAGTGAGTGATTACCATCCATTTTTTTTGATGCAGCAGAACTTTAGGGTCAGAAGCACTGGTCTTGTCTTCTTGATATGGCAGGTGGTTTATTTTTCTTGGTTAACCTTTGAGTATCAAAAATTGTAAGCAAAGTATTAAAATAGGTTTAGTACTTATCTTTTCAACTTTTATTTTATAGTGCCCACTTACCCCTATATATATCGCTATATATATATATATATATATAATATATATATATGTATTACTATAATAATATATATAATTATTATATTTTTTTTTTTATTTTTTATATATTTATTTATTATATATATATATATATATATAATATATAATATATATATATTATATATATATATATATATATATTATATAGCCTAATATAAATTGTATTTAGGTTTTATGGATTTGCAAAACAGGCGTATGATAGGTTAATATGGGAAGCTCTATGGCAAGGTGTTTAGTGATATATTAGTGTTGGTGGTAAAGCTCCCTGAAATGGAATCAAAAGTATGTATGAACGATAGTGAAGCGTGTTTAAGAATAATTGGAGTTGTGAATAGTGATTGGTTTAATATTAATATGCGGGAGTGAGGCAGGGATGGTGTTTTGTCTCCTTGGTATTTAATTTTAATATGGATGGAGTTTATATAAGAATTCAAAGGTGGGGGTGGCAGGGGAATGGTGTTAAAATGAATGGAGAAATGGAAGAGAATGGAGGGATCCCTACCTATTAATATGCAGATGATTTGGTTTTTGTGTGGTGAATCTGATAGAGTTTTGAGAGTGATTGGTAGAGAGATTTGCAGGGTGTGTAAAAGGAGGGTTTGAAGTAAAATGTAGATAAGTGTAAGGTTATGGTTGTGAGCGAGGACATTCCTCGGTGTGAAGTTATGTTTAGATGGTGAGCAGCTGGAAACAAGTGTCTGAGTTTTAAATAATTTAGGATATATGTATGGATGAAAATTGGAACAGAATGATGCAGGAGTGTAGTAGGAAAGATTGTAAATGGAAGGAAGTGGCTGGTGCAATAAATCGTTGTTGGATATAAAGGGACTAAGTCTTAAGTGCGCTAGGGTACTACATGAGGGCATGTTGTTACCTGTTTTAATGTATAGTAGTGAGACTATGGTCTGGAATAACTTTAGACAATTATAATAGGATATCCAAAGAATGTCGTAATATTGGAGTAGTACAGTAATTGTGATAAAGATTGTAACAATAAGAGTACAAGTAATTCTCAGGTATTTTTCTGAAGGACGTGCATGAGAGAATGAATAAAAGTACATTGAGATGGGTTGGTCATGTGGAAAGGATGGATGATTGTCGGTTGGTTAAGCCGTTGTATAGTAGTGAGTGTGTTGGAAATCGACCAACTGGGGACCGAAGAAGAAAAAGTTTTGGATAGAATCAGTAAAGGGAATGCCTGGAGGAGAGGAAGCGAGTTTGGCAGAGGCGAGAAGAAAGGTGCATAATTGGAGTGAATGGCAGGATTTGTTTGTGAGGGGCTGTGGTTGCCAAGGGATTTACCCTACATTGACGAGATGCCACATTGAGGGTCCGTGCGGAACTTGAACTTTAAGTGTTGTAAACTTTCTGTACTTATTAAATGTTTTCAGAGAAAATTGGAGCAGTGATCCTTATTATTAGTGATCTCCGATTATAATCTTAGTCTCTGTATACATGCTCTGTCTTGCTTCAAAGTTTACTGAAGGAAAGATCCCCTCATTCGGTGAGTATAAGTTCTCATATGCATGTAATAAATAGGCTTACAGAATTTGAATTTGAGGTAAAAGATATTAAATCTATACTGGACCATATTGACCCAAATAAAGATGCAGGTCCTGATGGTATAGCTATATGGTAGAATTTTGAAGGAAGGTAGTACCAGCATTGCAAAGGGACTATTTAATTTTTAAGCGATCTAATAACATTTGGTGGAGGTACCAGATGACTGGAAAACAGCATATGTTGTGCTTATTTATAAGAAAGATAGTAAGGAAGATTTGGGAAATTATAAGCCAGTTAGCTTAACATCACTGGTTGGAAAAATTACTGAAAGGTCATATAGAAAAATATTTTGGAACGATATATACTTATTTTACGACTCCCAGCATGGTTTAGAAAGGGGTAGTTATTGTCAAGGCAAACCGTTTTAGAATTTATGGTATATGTTACTGACTGCATTGACCGAGGAGTTTCCAGTTGATATAATATATTTAGGCTTCAGCAAAGCTTTTGATAAGGTTCTTCACATGAGGCTGATGAAGAAGTTATTGCATTGTGGTATAGGTGGAGTGCTAAATGGTTGAATTAAAGAGTGGTTGTGGAATAGAAAATTATGTTGAGTGCTACATGGTTGAATTAAGTCACCATGGGAAAGTGAAGAGTAGTGTCCCACAGGGTACAGTGCTGGGGCCACTATTATTGTTCCTCATATATATAAATGATTTAGACCAGGGACTTAAATGTAAGGTTTCTAAGTTTGCAGATGATACCAAATTTTCAACCTCAGTAAGGAATAGTGATGGATGTATAAAGATTCAAAATTGAATCTTCGTAAACTTCTGGGTGGGCAGATAAGGGCCAAATGAATTTTAATAGTAAAAAGTGGTAAGGTTCTTCACCTAGGTTACTAAAATAAAAGTTTTTTAACTACGATATGAAATGGGGATTGGCTTGAAGTACATGTGGACCAGAAAAAGATTTCACACTGATTATAAGCAGTATTTGAAAGTAGCTACAGTGTTTGGAAGCAAAGGAATAAAGTTAATAAGATGCTAGCTTAATAAAATCACAATGTCGTTTTAAGTGCAAGAAAGTTATAAAGTAAGACTGTATAATAGCTATGTTAGGCCAGTTATAGAGTATTGTGCACAAGTTTTGGGGCCGCCATATTTTAAGGAAAGACATAAGATATGCTTAGAGAAAGTGAACTAGAGCAACAGGAAATGATTTCCTGGGTTTTGTAGGGTAAGAGCTAATGAGGAGAAGCTGAAAGTAATATTTTTTCTGCAGAAAGGATTTCTCAGAGGGGACATAATACAATTTACAAAAAATATTTAAATTTATTGATAATAACAGAGACCAATAAATTCTTCATATTTGACTACGAGTACCCAGGGGGCACAGTAAAGAAATTAAGAAGGCATGCCATCTTGATATAAGAAAGCATTCCTTCAGTAATAGGGGTTGTTAATTTTTGGAAAGGTTTGCCACAGAGGTTGAGTGTGACTCAATTGCCAACATTTAAAGAAAGGATTGGATAGGTTATGTAGATGGTTTGGATATCATAAAGTAATATTGGAAACTAAGCATATTGGCGGTTTTTTTTTAGTTATATAGTTATTAGGTTAACTCATGATATTGATAAAGTTATTAAAAGCTTCCTAGTGTGGTTAGCATTGTACCATAGATTAGTTTTTTTTTCTTTTAGTTATAGACTTTGTATATACTAAGTAAGCTATTGACAAGCACTAGGGTGCTTTGCGCATTTGTGTGAGTATGTTTGGTTATTGGTTCTATTAGCTTGACTGGGACAGCCTTAAATAGGCCTTTTGTGCTTCCAAAATATCAGCATATACTTTCCCTACAAAAATCAAACTATTTCCCTATAGTTTTCAACTATCTTTCCTATACTTCCCCCGCCTTAAGCCCTTATATAAGGGTGCTATACTGCTCTCCTCCATCCTTTGGAACTATACCGCTCCATAAACGCTTTGTTAACACACAACTTCCAAAATCCAAATCATTCACTATCCTCGTTCCATTTCTTGATCATTTCACCGGTAATACCATCTATACTTGCAAATTTACCATTCTTCAACTTTCTCACTACCTATATTTATTAATTCCTCCCTTCCGATTACCTCATTCCCAAAATATCTATTACTTCTTACATCATCAAACCCTCACACATTCACCATTACCTCTTCATTACTGATAATGTTTTGCAGATTTTTTGAAGTGTTTCCTCTCCACTCCACACTTCCTCACATCTATTTCATCAGTCATCTGAAAGTACGTCAGTCGAGCTCATTGTACTCTATTCCTCTGAAGAAGTCCCTTTACTTCTCTTCCTTAACCTTTCATACTTCTTTCAAGGTCCCATTCATCCCCCATGCCAACCTTTGTTTACCTCTTCTTTCCTCCCCCCCCCCTCCCAAGTGTGCAACTTATAGTCTTCTTTTTTTGCCTCCTTATATATTTGTTAACAAGTACAAGATTAATTTAAATGTTTGTTACTAACCCCCAGTTCTCACCACACTCTTTCATGAGCTCACAAAATCGGTACTACCAAAATTAACTGTCTGTTGTTATAACAAGAAAATACGCACTACTGCATCACATACAATCCAATAGGTAAGCAAATGTCACAAAACACCAACCACTGTTTCCCTGTCGGCACTGTTATGAAATACATGCAATATCACAGTTTACTTGGATACAACTCGGATACATAATATAAATGAATGTCACAATATACTTGAATGTTGCTACTTGGATACTGAAATATTAACATCACTGGAAATAAACATTAAGTATATATATATATATATATATATATATATATATTATATATATATATAATATATACTATATATTGATATATATATTTATATATATATAAAGAAAACACAATCAAAAACTATAAAACTTAAACACAACATTAATCCCTGCTGCACCAACACAAATAAGACTTATTAGCATCAACACAAGGTATAAAAGACTATAAACAAAAACTGCGCATATAAAATAGGTAGTGTTTACTGAATCATCATCATCCACACAAGCAAATTGAAAATAGAAAAAGAATTCAAATATATATATAATATTATATTTACTATATATATATATATATATAATATATATATAATATAATATATATATATATATATACGTCTGCTACCATATATATTATAAAAGAAAATTTATTCTGTGATAAGAGTGGAAGTGGAGTAAATAGATACAAATGTATTAAAAAGTTGTATGAAGACTAGATAATTAAAATGAGGAATTTGATGAAAGATTAATTAACTTACTTTGAAGTACCTCACGTTTGGCAAAGCAGAAAAGCGACCTGGGCCCATCTGAGCCGCTGTTCCTTGCATTCATGAAAAGTCAGCCCTATACAACACCCCAATATAAGCAAGTCTTCCACTTAGAATTAATAGAATAGGGAGGACATTTACAGAGATTGATTTGCCAAGCCTCAGATCATAAAAAGCCAAACATTTAACATGCAAGGGAAATATAATAAGGTTTAAAGAAAAACATTAAAAGCGTGGGATAAACAGTCAAAAATCAAAATCTGAGTTCTCCTCCAAAGAAGGAAAAACCATTTTTATCTCATCCCACAAGTTCTTTCTAGAACTGGGAGAAATATCAGACTTTTTGTGTACTGACAATGTTTACTTTTTAAAAACATTTTGGGATAAGCAAGTTAAAGGAGGATTTACTTATTTCTTTTAATATTTTTAATATAGCATTGTCGAGAATTTAACAAATAGCAAAAATTCACACTCCCGAACTTTTTCATACCAGTGCAATCGCAAATCACACAAAAGAAAAGCTTTCCCCCACTCAGATTCATGGTCTAATAAAGTAACTCCAAAATTTTAAATCTCTAGAAGATGTACATAAATTAATTTTTATTATATGGTAATAGTAAATATACATAGATAGCAGGGAAGATCAGGGAAACGTTTTAAGATATGCTGAAAGTCAGGGAAATTCCAAAAAAGTTGGTAAAATTTTAAAATTTCAAAACATATGGAAGAAAGATCCATGGCGGCAATTACAATAATTTTTTGATATTATTTTTTTTTTGCCTTACTGGATAATTGTGGAATGAGAGATGTATTTTGTGATAAGTGAATGAAAAGGATGGGCGAGAAACTTCCACAAATCTACTTCTATCCTGTTTCTTTCTAATTTTAGTTCACTATTATTACGTACTATTCTTCCTATTCTGTCGGTAGGGTTTTTTTTGGTTTTTTTTTTTTTTCCCAAGTTTTTTTCATCCTTTCGATTGAAGGTGATTGGTATATGGATGTGTTTTAGACCTGTACTTCTTATGAACTTAATCTGTTTATATCTTTTTCTTTTTAGAGATTTATACTTTTTGAGGTGTTTTTTTTTTTTTTTTTTTTTTTTAAAGGTTTGGAGCAAAGTGGATTATTTGCGTGTGTTCAATAAAGTAATTTTTATTTATTTATACAAGGGCAATTTATAAAAAAAACTAACTTTTAACGACCCAGTGGTTGGATGTCAAACTGACCCACAGTTTTATCTTGGTGGTTGGTAGGAACCACTGATAGTTTCAAGGCATAAATACTGTTTAAAGATGTAAAAAAGAAAACTTTGATTATCTAACATGGGATGCCAGCCGTAAGTTTCCATCAGAGGTTTTGAAAAATCATTTGAAATTTAATCAAAACTTAGCAGGACCACCATCATTGAAAAACTTTTTCGTTACTTGTTTTAATAATACAAATTTTAGTGAAAGTGTGTGCACTGAAAAATATGCCATTCCATCAACTTCTAATTATACTCAACTGATTATAAATGACCCGTAGTGTTCTAATTAATAACCAACCAAAACCAGTTTATCCATCAGTTTCAGTTTCATCTTTTGCATTAAAGATGATGTTCAAGATGGGTGAAATACTATGGCATTAAGGGTGGGGACGATTAAAATGTCTTTAAAACTCATGTGCAGATATAGGAGAAATATTTAAATTAATGTTTCCCAGATAGCGCAGTAGCTTCAAATTTTAAAATGGGGCAAGCACAAAATATAAATATGGTGCATTAACCATGCGACCTGCCTACCTATTTTTCTAATGAAATTAAGAAGACTGATTATGTCAGTGTGATGATTTTGTTGTTTATTTTGAATGAATCTTTGATAAGATCATTCATAAAAGGACAAATGGAACTTATTTGTAAGGTTTTTTGAATGTCAATAGAAATAGGGTGCATTTGAATATTTCAATAGTGGTATTTCTTATCTAATGTTCTATTTTACTTTAAATTTTGTTATGAGTGCCAAAGATTTTTAACATGCTAATTCTATAGAGGGTTAGAGAATTTATGTATGCTTAACACTTTCAAATTGTCCTTTATATCTTATTAATGTATTAGTATTTTGATGAACTTGCTCTTTAAGTTTATAAATGTGGGCTCTCGTATCTTGTAGTAAGTTTATTTTGGTATTAAGTATTAATATCGTTCATGGGTTGCTGAGAATCACGAGAATCCTATCATGCAGGAGGAGAGGGTGGAGAGGTGTTTCTAAGCTGATTGTGATAGGGAGTGGGAGGAGGGGTGTCCTGAGTGGGAGGAATTTGAAGATCTGACAGGGGTTGTAAAGGACCTTCTAGAGATTTCAAGGTGCTTGGAAAAAGGGAAATTTTACGGAATAGGGATAGGATGAAGCAACTTTTGAAATGGAAAATTTAGGGGGTAAACCATGTGGGGGAGGAGATGAAACCTAACGCTGAAGGCTGAGTCATTGAAGGAGAATCGTCCAAAAGATAGAGGTGGAATGGTGTTGTAGAATGGAAAACCTTTAACCTTAACCTCTTGGTGAGGAGAAAGGGGACGAAGAGAAAATTGGGATTTGGGAAGGTGGTAAAATGAAGCTGGGAGGGAGGTGGGGATTGAGCTGGAGGAGGGGGTGATGGATGAGATGGTGCTGGAGAGGTGAAATGAAGGTTTGTGAAAGGAAGAAGAGAAAGAGATGGAGGATGAGAAGCAGGAGGAGGTTTTGACAAGGAAGGAGGTGGTAAAGGAACTGGTGGAGGGGTTTGCAATGAAGGAGGGAGCTGTCTTTGGAAAATAAATAGTGTGAGGAATAGCAGAGGAAGAAGGAGGGGAGAAGGTTTAGTTAGTTGAGAGGTTTTAGGAGGTGGTTTGAAGACAGTGGGGCTTTTTAAGAAGGGAGAAGATTGGCTTTTGGGTTAGAGTTGGAAAATAGGAATATTATCAGGCTCTAAGTTTAGGTGGATTTTAATGTTTGTCCCCTATGGACAAATGAAAGTTTTAGGATACCAAATTGAAAGGATGGAGCTCGATAAGACGATAACAAGGGGAAGAAAATAAATATAAAATCTAAAAATCGGGCATGGAAATTTGAGGTTTGCATGAATTTATTCACTTTGAAAATAAAGCTCGTGAGAGAGTTTAATTTAAAATTGCTGGGGAAAACACAAGGAAAAAAATATCGAAAAAAATTTCGAAAAAAATAAATCCAAATCTCACTGTTTTTATTTAAATTAAATAAAGGAAATAAATCTTGTAAAAATTTTAAAAAAAAAATGAAAAGGGATTGAAGAAAAGAAATTTAATTATTCCAATCGAAATATTGTTGTGGAACTAAAAAGTGGAAACTAAAAAACTGTTTAAATTATAATATCACGAATGAAATGTAAAATTTTTTTGTTGTGGAAGAATAGGAACGAGATGAAATAAATTTTGAACTCACCAGAAATCACATATGAGGACACTTTTTTAATGTATAACTACTCGGTAACATTGATAGAGAAAGAATGATTTTGGGAAATTCTAAAGGAATTACTTTTGGGGTTGAGAAGGGCGAAGGAGAAGGGGGAATGATTTGGACTTTAGTTTCTCTGATATGAGTGTTTATGAAAAATAAATAAAGATAGTCAGAAACTAATATAATAGATTTGGTACAAGCGGACTTTGAATATATGATAAACGATTTTGAAGCCTACGTGAGAGTAAAGAAAATAAAAGAAAGAGAAAAAGTGATATAAAATTTATCTGAAAGTTTGGAATTGAAGATAAAACTGATAATGGAGAGGAACTTTATAAACATATATGATTGCTAAGATGCCTAAAATGGCTAGAAAAATAGAAAAACTTGATAGAGAGATAGAGTGTATATTAATTAATTCATGGGTCTGTAAGGTTTGATTTATGGTCTCTAAAGAAGTGTCCCAATGAGGGTTCAAGGGTTTCAACTTTAAATTGGAAGTAAAAGAGGTTACATTAGGGATAAAATTATGTTGAAAGTTATGGTTCAGGGAGTTGTGAGTTTTTTGTGATCCAATTAGTGTGTACAGAAGAATGAAAAGGGTATTTAAAAATGTATTGTCTGAGACTAGAGTGCAACCTTGAGGAAGGTAAAATAAATTACTGGTGATTAATCTGGGTTGGTTCCTGGGACATGAGATAGAAGCTACAATTTGGAAAGGAAAGGAAAGTAAGGTTTGATTTCCGGCTTCTAGAGTATAGGGTGTTTTGTAAGGATAAGGATTATACTTGCAATGAATGGTGTTGTTTATTGCAAAAATTGGGAATGGAGTACAAGCTTTATAGATTTCCCCTGGTAACTGGATTGAGGAGAAACCAAAAGTAAGGAAGATTTGAAAGTTGTATATGACCTAGGGAGTCTCTTTGGAAAATCGTTGAGAAGATGTAGGGATTATCTACGTGAATAAAGGACCAGAGAAAGGGTAAAATTTACAGGAGGTTCTGTGAGAGTGTGGTATTATAGTTTCAGAAATGTAGAGTATACGAATAAGAGTTAGTTGGAACAGTAGGAAGTTTTCGTTTAATACGTGAATTCAAAATGCATAATGAGAGACTAGATGCTAACAATTTATCTGTGTACAGAGATTACTGTGAGTGTTCAAGTTTAAGATGTATGCAATAGCCTTAATAACGTGTGTATTTTAATTCTTGATATGTTTGGTTAAAATGGGAGGCAGAGAAAAACGAGTGTGGTATAATGCCTGTGTTTAGTGAAACTACTTGAGTGCTGAGGGATTAAATTTTAATGAAAATCGGTCTTCGTGTTTGATAAAAAAAAAATTGAAATGATTTTAAGTTATATATTTGTAGTTACATTAAATTTCATAAATAAATAGATATTTGATGTTACTAATAAAATTTAAAAAAAAAAAAAGGGGGAAGCAAAATTATATATGTTCTATTTTTACTTTAAAATTTTTTTATGTGTTTAGCTTTGCTATTTCTTGGAGTAATTTTTATAGGGTATAGATGAATTTATGTATTGGGTAAACGCAGGAAGAAAGTCATGTTTATAGCTAGGAGCCCATTCTTCTTTTGATGAACTTACTCTTTAAGTTTTAAAATGTGGGCTCTCGTATCTTGTAGTAAGTTTATTTTGGTATTAAGTTTATTAATATCGTTCATGGTTGCTGTCCCGAATAAATATTGCAATGCCGTTCCGCCTACATTTATTAGGCCTCTACTTACTCTTTTGGGTGCTGAAGGCTGAATATTTAAATAAGATAGTACCCAAGGGTCTTGGAGGATATTTTTAAATTGTTTCTGGTTTTCAAGTAATAGTGAATGAATGTATTTTAATTCAGGTGAAGTTTGGTTTACGTTAAATCTACTGTTGAATCTCTGTTGCAAGTAAGGTATATAATTAGTTAGTAACTGAGTATTTTTGCTTAATACATTTTCTATAATATTATATAATTCTTTTGAGCATCGTAAATCGGTATTTATGTTTAGATAACTGGTAATGAATCTTGAATATCCTGCTTGTTTTAAGACAAAGCCTTGTTGAACTTCATATTTTGATTCTGTGTTTTCTAGTTTCAGAGCGAAGATTGTTGATGTCAAGATAAAGAAGAGGATCCAATTTCTCAACATTTTGTCTGTGAAGATAGAGAAGAAGAGAGGATTTTATGAGAAGAAGGTTGTATATTGGTTTAGTAGGCAAAGAAGAAAATTTGAAATTTAGTGGTCTTAATAATATCTTATCCCCAAAATACCTACTTCTTCTTACTCCGTCAAACCAACTCATACTAAAATTAGAAACTATAATAACACTGTCATTTATGTAAATGTAATAGAGGTACTCCCTAACTGAAGGTATTAATGATGCAAACATGCATATACACATACCTCTAACATTTCTTTTGGGGCTGGCAAAACCTCTACCCTGAGGGATGTTTTTGTGGTGGAGGAGTAAAGTATTCTCTGTTTCCTCTGTACCCTGTTGTCGTTCCTTTAAGCCAATGGGGTGTGGGAATGTTGCATTTCCTTCATTGGGAAAATTAGAAACGAACGTGAGATCACGAGACCTATCGTCAGGAGGGGAGGGTGGTGAAGATTTTTAATCTGGCAACATACGGATGCGTGGATGTGTGTCATATGTGGGAGAAATTTGAAGATCCGACAGAGGTTGGAAGGGACCTTAAGGGATTGGGGGAGAGGGTGGTAAAGGAGGTTTAGGAATAGGGATAGGATGAGCAACTTTGAAATGAAATTTAGGGGGTAAACCAGGTGGAGGGGGAGATTGAGAACCTGACGCTGAAGGCTGAGATGGGGAGGGAGGATCGTCGAAAGACAAAGGGGGAGGTGTGGTAGAGGGAAATCCTTTAAAATTTACTCTCGGTGGAGGAGAAGAGAAAAGAAAGTTTGGAGTTGGAGGTGGCAGATGAGCGTGGGAGGGAGGTGGGGATTGAGCAGGAGGAGGGGGCGATGGAAGAGATGGTGCTGGAAGAGGGGAAGGAGGTTGTGAAGGAAGAAGAGAATGAGACGAAGGAGGAGGAGAAGAAGAAGGAGGTGGGGACAAGGAAGGAGGTGGTAAAGGAATCGGTGGAGGGGTTTGCAATGAAGGAGGGAGCTGTCTTTGGAAATAAATAGTGTGAGGAATAGCAGAGGAAGAAGGAGGGGAAGAAGGTTTAGCTAGTTGAGAGGTTTTAGGAGGTGGTTCTTGAGACGGTGGGTCTTTAGGAGGGGGAGGGTCGACTGCTGGGTTTGAGGAAGGAATAGGCACATTTTCAGCTCTAAGTTTTGTTATCTTAATATTGTCCCTATGGACGATGAATGTTTTAGATGTTTGTAAACACTGCAAAAGTAATTTGTTGAAGTGTACCAACTGCTTAACTTGAAAGGGGCCGCACCATTTGGGAAAGGTTTGGACTTTGCCCGGGTTTCTTCACGTCTAGTACAAAAACATAATCACCAACTCTAATCGGTGTTGAAGATGCCTTCTTATGTTGCCTATGCATTTGTGTGTTTGTTTCACTCTGAAGATGTTCCTGAGGCTTGGTCTTCGAATGAGATTTACTCTTTCTGCAAGATCTTTAGCGTATTGTGAATAGGTTTATGTGGTTGAACCTTTAGTAAAGGAGAAATATAATTGGGGAGATCCCAAAGGAAGTCTTTTTTGTTGTAAGTATACAACAGAAAATGAGGAGTACAACCTATAGAAAGAATTATATGTAGAATTAATAGCGATTTGAGTAAAAGGTATCAGTTTTCCCCAGTCGTTATGATTGGAATTTACGTAATGCCTAAGGTGGTTTGCAATCTGTAACATGGCTCGCTCCACCAAGGAATTACTAGAAGGATGTCTAACAATGATGTTAACAGCTTTAATTTTCCATTGTTTGCAAATTTCCTTCAGAAACTGAGAAGTCATCTCTGGGGCGCGGTCACTCAAAATAATTTCTGGACTGCTGTGTCTGCATATAACTCTTTCTAGCAATGCCTGTGCTATACCTTTAGCTGTGTGCTGGATTAGAGGCACCAGCTCTACATACCTTGTAAGGCTGTCTTTCATAACTAGGATGTATTTTGCTTTAGTCTCTTTGCAGGTTGGTAGAGGGCCGAGCATGTCTAAGTGGATCTTCGAAACTGGCTCGAAGGGGAGGGGGTAGGTTTTTATTTCGGCATTTTTCGGCTTGTTCCCCTTTACTCTCTGGCAGGAGGTGCAAGTATTGCAATATTCCTTCACTAGTGTGTATAGTTTCGGGAATATGTATTTTTCCCTGATCCTATATCAGGGTTCACACTTTCTGGAAAGTCAGGGAAAAAAAAATGGTCAGGGAAACGTTTTAAGATATGCTGAAAGTCAGGGAAATTTTAAAATTTCAAAACATAGAAAGAAAGATCCATGGACCAAGTTGCATATTTTTGCTATATTTTTTTTCTTTACTGTATAATTGTGGAATAAGAGATGTATTTGATAAGTGAATGAAAAGGATGGGCGAAGAATGACATTCCATAAATCTACTTCTATCCTGTTTCTTTCTATTTTTAGTTCACTATTACCTACTATTCTTCCTATTCTGTTCGTAGAGGTTGTCCCAAGTTCATCCTTTTGATTGAAGGTGATTGGTATATGGATGTGTTTTAGACTGTATGACTTATGACTTAATCTGTTTATATCTTTTTCTTTTTAGGGATTTATACTTTTTGAGGTGTTTTTTTGAGGTTTGACGAAGTGATTTTGGATTTTTGTGCAGTTGAAAATATTTATTATTTATTTATAAAATGACTTCAAACAAAAAAAACTTACTTTAACGACCAGAGGTTGGACGTCAAACTGAACCCACAGTTTATCAGGTGGTTGGGTAAAGGACTTGATAGTTCCAAGGCATACTGTAAAGTATGAAAAAGAACTTTGATATATCTAACAAATGGGACGCCAAGCCGAAGTTTCACATTCAAGAGGGGAAACTCATTTGAATTTAATCAAAACTCAGCAGGACCAACCATCATTGAAAAACTTTTTTGTTACATGTTCTAAAATACAAATATTAGTGAAAGTGTGTGCACTGAAAATTATGCCATTCCATCAACTTCTAATCATACTCAACCGATTGTAAATGACCCTGAGTGTTCTATTAATAACCAACAAAACCAGTTTATCAATCAATTTCATCTTTTTGCTTTAAAGATGATGTTACAAGATCTGAAATACTATGGGCATTAAAGGTGGTGGATGATAAAATGTCTCTAAACTCATGTGCAGATATAGGGGAAACATTTAAATTAATGTTTCCAGATAGTGCACTAGCATCAAATTTTAAAATGGGGCCGATGAAATGTAAATATGTGATTAACCATGGACTTGCTCCCTATTTTTCTAGAAAGGAAAAGCACAATACACTCTCCTTTGCAGTGACGCTCATTCTACCCTTGAATTAAAATTCAAAATATTTTTGGATGGTGACTCTTTTTAAGAGACTTGATTATTTTTTTTTTCTATAGTACCTGGGAATCAATGTTATGTGGAATTGTGGCAAATTATTAAATTATGTCTGATATTTTCGCGTGGAAATGCGACAGTGGAAGGAGGGTTTTCTATAAATTAAGCAATTTTAGTGGAGAATCTGAAAGAACTTAGTCTGATTTCTCAAAGAACAGTGCACAATGCTATAAGATATCATGAAAGTATTCATAAAGTTCCTATCACTCAAAAAATGTTGACAAATGTAAGAGCTGCCCATAGGAGATATGAAGAACATCTCAAAGAGTCAAAACAGAACCAAAAAGAAGAAGAGAATAAAAAGGTTGAAAAAAGAAAATTATCCATGTAGATCTATAAACTTGAAGAGCAAAGAAAGATGTTAAAACTGAAAGCTTTGACAGAAGAAGACGCTAAAAAATCAAAAAATTCAGATGCTTGAAGAAAAAGTTATCCTAAATCCCCATTAGAACTTTTGTGATCAGTGGACGTTATTCACCTAGGCCATTAATGTAAGCTTTTAATTTATTTTCTTTTTGTATAAATAAAACTTTACTTTTGGAAAAAATAAAAAAGGAATGCGTTGGACGGCTATAGAAGTATAGGCTGTTACTAAAAAAATATATTTTTAAATTCATCATGATGATGAACAGTTTCTAAAGTAAATTTTCAATAATTTAATGTATGAACTGAGTAAATAGGCTACAATAATGATTAATAGATGTTTTATCACAAAAATAGCGAACCTACGCTGGTTCCAGGGAAAATTTGCCGGATTTGTTCACCAGTGTGTATAGTCTCGGGAATATGTATTTTTCCCTGATCCTATAAACAGTTCTGTCAACACCACAGTGTCCTGCTGGGAGAGAGTCGTGGTTGAATTCGATAATTGAATGGATCATGGAATCTGGGATCTGGATCAAAAATGCGCCATTTTGCGTGGCATAATGAAGAATGTCGTCAATGAGGACGTGGGGAAATGTATCTGCAGAAATGTCTTGCTGCTGCAGAGTGGTTTCGCAAAATCTTAGAGCTTTTAATCTATTACACGCTTTGGTCCTTTACAAAATTTTCCTTTGTAAAGATGGAAACGGGCGGTTAGCAAATTGTATTTTAACGCGGCGGCTATGTGTGAGGGGGGGAGGGTTGCGACTCAAGTAATCAGGAACAATATTTAATTTACCTTGTTTATAAACAATCGTGGGATTGAAATGTTGTATAAAGAGATTCCACCTTTCAAGTCTTCCAGAGAGTTGTCTATGTCTGATGAGGTGGATTAGAGGTTGGTTGTCGGTAATAATTGTTACCTCGTAGCCGAAGATCGTATTCTTGAATTTCCGAAGGGCAAAAACTATAGCCAAAGCTTCCAACTCAAGAGTATGATAATTAGTTTCTGCTTTAGAAAGAGATCTTGAGATAAAGGAGAGGGGTTTCTCCTTATTGTTGTCATCTAATTGAAATAAAACAGCTCCCAGAGCAATGTTTAGGCGTCTGTTTTAATGAAAAAGGTTTGGTATAATCTGGGTAACACAATTGTGGTTGCAACAATAGTTTGTTTTTAAGTATTTCAAAAGCCTCAGCTTGCTCGGGACCCCAGAAAAAAGTGCTGTTCTTTTTGACGAGGTGTGTAATTGGCTTAATAGTTTCTGAGTAATGTTCCAGAAGGTGAGAAAAATAATTTAGAAAACCTAGTAAACTGCGCGTCTCTGAGACGTTGGTGGGTGGTTTGAAAGCTGTAAGAGTTTTAAGCTTTATGGGATCTGGGCTAATACCATTTTGGGATATTTTAAAACCGAGAAAAAGTAGAGAGGTTCTTAGAAATTTACACTTCGAAAGCTTCATTTTTAGCCTGTTTTTCCGAAATGCATCAAAGACCTTCTTTATGTTTTCAAGATGGTTTTCTAGAGAAGTTCCCATGATAAGAACGTCGTCGAGGAAAACTCTGCAGGCGTCGCCTAAGAGATGATGTAAACATAACTCCATTAACTTTGCAAAGGCGCTGGAGCATTGGCTAGCCCAAAGTTCAGCCGCGTTGGGCAATACTGACCTCTAGTTGTTCTAAAAGCAAGTAGCGGTTGTGTCTCTTCCTCGATTTCAATCGCATTGTAACCGATTTTAAATCCAAAGCTGTAAAAAGGTAACTGTTACCTAGAGAACTTAAAATGTCGTTCAATACACGGAAGGGTAGCGTAAAAGGACTGTATGAAATTAAAAGTCTATATTCGGCCAATGCGGGGGGTGGTAGATCCCTTTTTCGAATCACTAAGAGCGGAGCGCTATATGGGCTGGAATGGGTCTAATATATCCTTTGTCCAGCGAGTCCTCACCCCACTCCTCTATTTGCTTTAGGTAGCGGTGGGGGATCTCTATTGAGGAGCGGTATAAACCTTTGGCGCGTCGTCTTTTAGGTTAACACTAAACTTCGTTAGCAGACAAATTGGGACTTCATCATCTTCCAAAGCTATGATATCTTTATAGTCTATGAGAAGGTCCAATAAATTTTCCAGTTGATTGGGATCTGTAAGAGTTGCGCACTCATCTTCTTCGTGTTTGAAAGACTCTTGAATAATTTCTTTATATGTTTTACGAAGTTGGGACGGGGTTAAACCTTTAGACGAGGAAGCGACATTAATATGCGAAGTGTCCAAAGGAGAGTCAAGAGTGAAAAGAGGATTGGCTATTGTTAAAAAAGTATTAGTTTGCAGAGTGTGAGGTGCTGCTGACATTTATAATATCCAAAAGAATGTGACCTTTATTCACCGAGCTCATAACACCTCCTATGAAGAGAAAGTTATGAAGATAAGCTTTTTCAGAAGTTAAAATTAGGTTTTCGGGAGGGGGGGTGTTCGCTAAAGAAAGCGCTTTGACAGATAAAGTTGTCTTAGAGTAGGAATCAAGGGTGACATTTTCAATAATAGAGAGGTTATACCTTGTGTCAGTATCAATTAATAAATCATTAACAAAGCTAGTTTCATTATGATAAAGAGGTAAAGATGTGTTGTGGTGTACCTCAGGTTCAGGACATGCTTTGCCGCTGGGGATAGATGGGAATGAGAGGCATTGAAATGTATGCAGTGTCAGATAAAACAGCTATAGTATTTTATGTGCCTCAAAATGTATATTAGTGAGCTAAAGTGGATTCCCAAAAAATCTGCTTTGGAAACCACAAGGAATCATCAATGACAATGAGTAATTGGTACTACTGCGTTTTCAATGTATATTTAATATCGTTGTCCCGATTTTTATCAAAAACGTCGCCCGTGATGGACTTTAATGTGATTGGCGTTTTAGTAAGAGGTATATTATAGCCATTTGTTTTCTAATTTAAAATAAGGGATCGTTTATGAAGCTGGAATTCGAACCCGAATCTAGAAGAAGCGTTTGTAAAGTGTATTTATTGGACGATATATGTGTTGAGGAAATAAGCGGGCCCAATCAATGAGTGAGTTTGAGTTTACATCATCAGACCAAATTAATTGTCATTTGTGAAAGATGAAGAAAAAGTTAGCTCTTGTTGAAGAACTGTAGGATTAGAGAAAGGATATAAATCTTTGGGTTCTGAAGGAAGTTGTGACTCCGCTATAGGTAGTGGGCGAGTAGAAAAAGTTGAAAAATTAGGAGCTGGAAGTGACTCAGGAGAGGGAGATTTAAAAGTTTCGTCTGAGGTCTAAATTAATAAGATGGATGTGATAGTTAAAATTGCTTCATTAAAAGTGATAAAAGATTCAGGAAAATTATCGATGATAGGGTGAGTGCCCTACGATGCATGATGATACCATATTTGGTGTATTTAAAGAATCAAAATCATTATGAGGGAAGGAAGTTAATTTGGGAGATAAATTAAAAGTACTAATCAAATATTCAAAAGAATGAGTTATTATGAGATTTAAAAGGTAAAACATTATTAAAACAAGAGGTAGAAATAAGTAAATCATGCAGAGAGTTAGAAGAATTAAGCTCTAGAAAGTTACACCTATTTGAATTTGTATACAAATCATTATCATTTATATTAGAGTTTTAGCGTATAATATATTACTGTTTCTAGTGTGTGCGTAAGCGTTCCTTCTACCTATCTCGTTATATTTCTTAACTATTCTTTTCTGTCTGTAAATATTGAAAGAGAACCTTTCATATTCATTGCTATGCCTTGCATCTACAGCGCCTCAACATTAGATAGACCATGTCCATCTGGAACTTCTGGCATACACAATCTTATCTCCTTGCTGCATTTCACCTCAGTATCTGATCTCACCTGTTGATCATATGTTAAACTCATTCTATTACTGTGCAAGTGCTCTATAGGCGCGAGAGCTATCTGCTTTCCAAGAAATGTCAACACTACTATCTGTGCTTTCAAATAACATACCTGGCTCAATATGCACTTCATCTCCTAATACTGCTACATCGCGTGGCATATTATATAAAGAATTGATATCTACCTTCAATTTAATATCATCTGCAAACTCCATCTCAGTAATTACATGTGATGTATCTCTTCCAACTACCATTGATACCTTCGCCAATTTCGTGCGGCAGGCTCTTAATGCCAATTTGCAGCTGCTGCATATTCACCTCGCTCTTGGAGTTGACTGTTGCCACACCGCGGCCTACTTCGGCAATAGCTGTGCTTCGCGAATCCTGTTCAGAATCATCATGTATCTGCAAATTTTTAATAAAATCTTGGGAAGATAAAAGAGTTTTGGTAAGTGAAAGATCCATATTGCATTTTCCCAATTGGGAATGTGCAATATGATCTTCCTTTAGCTTAATACACTTTGACATGTCTACTGCTTTTCTTTTTCTGGGTAAGGTAAATAACTCTGGAAATAGTGAATGTTCATAGGAGTGGAATTTTGGGTTTCCAGAGGTGATTGAAACTCTGCGTCATGACTACTTTTCCATCAATACCGGACTCGGCTGAGTCATTAAAACCTAACTCTGAAAAATTTAAATCCAGGGCTATATTCATTATCATTAATGGTGGTCAGCACCTGGAAAACAATGTTGCGTACTAAAATTATTCTGATTGTTAATGCATGCATGAGAGTTATTAGTTAGAAATCAAAATCATTATTATTAGTTAAAAAAGGGCTCATTAAGGACCTATCCAAATTAATATCAGAGAAAATAACCTTGCTGTTGGAATGTACTTGTGTAGAAAGGGTGTTAACATTAGAGAGAAAGTTAAAATCATTATTAACAATATTGGTAGAGTTTATAGAAACAGGATACCGGAGGGGAGAATTTGCTTGGTGTTCTTCCCTCCTAAATTTTAAAAATCCTGCTGCTGAGCATCATAATGACCATCGGTATCGTTGTCATAATAATAGTTTTCTTCATATTGGTCTTCAGGAGTGGAGTCGTAAACATTCGAGGGCTCTACCATTTGATTATAAGAAGTGAGATTTCGTCTCCAGGAATTGTTGCGATCTGGTTGTGTTCTTTGAAAATTAGCAGCTCTAGTTTGAGGTTTAACTCCTATGTAAGAAGGTCTAAAAATTCCGGAGCCCTTCCATCTATTTTGTATAATGTCTTGCTTTATTTTGTCGGTGATTGGGACATGCTTCAACGGGGTGTTGGGATCATTAGGACTCCCGAGAGTCCTTACATTGAGCGGTGGAACCCCTCTTGTGATTTGAAGAACATTTCCGGCAGTATGGGTTGAAAGGGCAATAGGAAGTCGACCACCCCTCTCACAGTTAAAGCACACGGCAGGCCTCTGGGGTTGAAATTGACGATTTTGATAAATAGGAGCCTGCAGTTTTGAATGATTATTAATTTACGTTTTAGAAAATTGCAGGTGGGGTGCTAAAAATCTGTCTGGCCAAATTTTGCGATTTTGGGAATCGATGGATTTTGAAAGTGGATGTGGGCTGTGGCATCACATTAGGGATAGGGTGGTGCAAGCGGCATTATAGGTTTTACAAATAAGTTATTTATTTCTTTATTGTAGATTAGATTAGATTAGATTGTTAGGGTGGTGGTCTCTATTGAGGCCCCTTGTCACTGCGACCCACTTGGATCTTTTGTGACACGCCCTTGTCTATTAAAACTCCTGGTTCATCCCGATTTTCCGCAGGAATTTCAGGACTCTTCCAGGAGGGTTTTGATATCGTAAGGCTTCAGCACATCCCTCTGCCAATACCAATATCTTTGCCAGCTTAAAGCTTCGCAATTACATAGAATGTGTTCTGCCGTTTCTACTGCTTCACGGCAGTATCGGCATGAATCACATTCAACTTTTCCCATTTTCTTGAGGTGATATCTGACTGGCCCATGTCCAGTCAGAATTCGAAGATCAGATCTACTCAGAGCAAGCACTTCCTTTGCCTTTCTCGGAGAAAGATCAATCAGATCTTTAGCCTGTCTGAGACCAGGGATGCTTGTCCAGTAATTGGTCATAGCTTTGTGTTCCCATTGTTTCAGAGATTCTTTAATGTGGGCCTTAGAAAGTCCACAGAAGGGTTCCGGACCACAGTAGGCGGTTCTGGCTCCTTCCTTAGCAAGGCGATCAGCCTCCTCATTGCCTGGTACACCTTGATGCCCTGGCACCCACATCAGATTAACTCTGTTGTGTTGAGCCAGTTGCTGTAGGGTACGTTGACATTCCCAAACCAGTTTAGAGTCATACATGCAGGAGCTCAGAGCCCCGATAGCCGCCTGACTATCAGTTGCCACAGAGATCTTTGCCCCTCGCATCCCTTTTTCTATGTTTATTCTGGCACAAGCCATTATGGCGTAAATCTCTGCCTGAAAGATGGTGGGAAAAGCACCCAGGGCTATACTGCGCCTGCAATTGGGTCCGACCAGTCCCGCGCCAGTCCCACCATCTATCACCGATCCATCAGTGTACCACATAGTGGTTCCTGATTCAAGTTTAGGACCTCCATTATCCCAAGTTGAACGGTTTGTAAGAAGGATTTTATACTTCTTTCCAAAGCTTTTTTGTTTTGGCATTAAGTCCGAAACTGCAATGCCCATTTGTATCTCTGGTACATCTTCCAAAATTCGAAGGTGTCCGAGTCCAGTTCTGAGTTTAATTTGACCAAGAATGGCCAATCTGGTTGCACATGACATGGCCTCCCTTCTGATGTGCAAATGCAGAGGAAGGAGGCCTATCAGTGCCTCCATGGCTGCAGTAGGGCAAGTATGCATTGCCCCTGTGATCGCTAGGCATGCAAGCCTTTGCAATCTTTGCAGTTTATTTTGTGCAGTCCTTTGTTCAACCTTCGGCCACCAAACAAGTGAGGCATAGGTGATTATAGGTCTGACTACAGTTATGTATAACCAATTGGTCATTTTAGGTTTCAGTCCCCATGTTTTGCCAAGCATCTTTCGGCATGTCCATAGGGCCATCGTACCTTTATCCACTACCCTTTTAAGATGTGGATTCCACGTTAGTTTTTGATCTAGGATTACTCCCAGATATTTGACTTCAGTGGAAGGGTTAATAGTGACATCACCAATCTTGGGAGCCGTGTATTTTAGCTTCCTCTTCCTGGTGAAGGGCACTATTACTGTTTTGCTTGGATTGATGTTTAGTTCCCTTTCCAAACACCAATTGTAGGATATATTGAGGGCATGTTGCATGAGTTCCATTAAGACCTCTATGTGTTTGCCTCTAATAATAATTACAAGGTCATCCGCGTATCCTTGTACCTCGAATCCGGATTCACTGAGTTTGGTGAGGAGACTATCAACCACCATGGTCCATAAAAGGGGTGAAAGTACCCCTCCTTGGGGGCATCCCCTCCCAGATGTCACAGTGATCATCTCCCCTCCCAGTTCAGCCGTAATACGTCTTGTCCCCAACATTGCTTTTATCCAAGCAATCGTTGAGGGTCCGACGCCCTTGGAGGCGGCGGCATCCTCCATGGTCACATGCATGGTGCTATCAAAAGCACCCTGCACATCCAGGAAAGCACATACCGCCACCTCCTTGTGATCTAGCGCTCCTTCTATCTTGGATACCAAGCTATCTAGTGCGCCAACTGTTGATCTACCGGACTGGTAGGCCCATTGATTAGGATGGATTTTCTTTTCTATCGAATTTTCCACCCTTATGTGGTAGTCTAGCACCTTTTCCATTGTTTTCAAAAGAAATGATGTAAGACTTATAGGTCGATTGGATCTGGGGTCAGACGTGGACCGTCTCCCCGTCTTGGGGATAAAAACCACCCTTACTTTCCTCCACAGCTGGGGAATGTATCCCAGGGCATAGCTCGCCCTAAACACTCTCACCAGCAGCGGAAGCAGACTCTCCATTCCCTGTTGAAGCAAGGCTGGGAATATGCCATCCCCTCCAGGAGATTTATATGGGCCGAAGGAATTTATTGCCCATTCTACCCTATCAGGGGAGAAGACTCTTCCAGACAGACTTTCCGTCCATCTATTAGGTCTCCTACCATCCCATATATCTACTTCCTCCCGTCGTCAACTATTACATTGTGCGGAAAGTGAGTGTTTATAAGTTCCACTAAGGTTTCCCTGTGGTCCTTTGTGTAACTGCCGTCTTTCTTTAAGAGAAGGCTCGGCCCATTAGATTGGTCCTTTGAGAGCACTTTATGTAGACGTGCAGTTTCAGATTGGCTCTCTATGCTTTCACATAGAGACTTCCATGATCTTCTTTTGGATTTCCTAAGTTCCTTGTTATAAGCGGTTAGGGCAGTTTTGTATGCTTCCCAATTTTTATCCCGCTTAGCTTTATTGAAAAGTTTCCTGGTTTTAGATCTTAGAGTGGTTAGCTCTTGATTCCACCAGGGGACGCTTCTAGTTATCCCTCTTTTTTTCAGAGGACAACTATTTTCATATGAATCTTGTATGATTGATTGCAGTTGGGTAGTGGATACATCTAGGTCCTGTACATCAAACAGTCCCTCCATATCCTCTACGCGCTGTTTAAGGAGCTCTTTATACAAGCTCCAGTTTGTTAGCTTAGGTATTCTCCGCTCCTCCTCTACTCTCTCCAAAGCTATGATTCCGAACCTGATGTGTCTATGGTCCGAATGAGATACTTCATCAGACACATACCAGTTCGAGATCTGTATACCATAAGTGGCATTTATTAAGGTTAGGTCTAAGACCTCTTGTCTGTTCGATGTGATGAATGTGGGCTTACTGCCCTCATTCACCACATCAATACCATATTGAGCTAAGAATTCTAAAATACACTCACCTCTGTTGTTGATGTCCTTGCTGCCCCACAGGGTGTGATGGGCATTTGCATCGCATCCCAAAATCAGTCCCCTGCAGGTCCGCTGACAGTATTGAGCAAGCCTGTGAATTTCTTCCGGAGGTGCTTCATTAGAGTCCCCGCAAAAGTATGCCGAGGCAATTACTACCTCTTGCACACCCCGCGCGGTTGGCACCTCTACTAGGGCTGCTATTAGGTCCCTTGTGGTGAACTCCGGAATGGACAGGGCATTGACCCCACCACCGATGACCACCGCCACACGAGGTGCGCCATGGTCCCGACAGTAGAGCAGCTTACCCATTCCACTTGGTATTCCTTTGATTGTTCCTTCTCTCACCCATGGCTCTTGTATGAGGGCTATTTGCAGCCTCTCGCATACAAAGGTCCGGACGAGAGCATCAGTTGCTGCCTTTGCGTGGTGCAAGTTAATTTGAAGGCAGCTCAGATTGTTTTTATTGTCCATTATGCAGATTTGGGTTTGGGGTTCTGACTTGATCCCCTTGCCAAGGCCGATTTTGTTTGGCCTTCTTTCCCACTCTTTGCAGTTTGTATTTTCTTCTTTGGCTGTGAACCAGAGGGTGTTACCTTTTCTTTAAGAGCCAAGGTTTTCCCCTTTTCCTTCGGAATGTAGTCCTCAGGTGAGGCCGTTTCACCAGAGGTGGGGAGCCTACTCCCCCCTTGGGTTTCCCGCTCCTCTTCCTGAGTCCAACAGTGCCAAATTTATAGCTGAGCAGATGGTTTTGGGCTCTCAGCTTGGTTTCAGAGTGCTGGTCAAGAGAAAGGACGAGGTGCACAGAATCGCCCCTCTCTTCCCTTTTCAGGACCCTCCACTCGTCAGTATTCAGGCCAAGGTTCTGTGCCTTTACAAAGGTTAGGATCTTATCGTTCCCATCCTTTGCACTATTCTGGAAGAGACCAGTCAGTACTATGGGTCGGGGGATTTCATCCCCCTCCACTGTCCTTAGGTCTGCCCCCTCCCAAGGTTTCAATTGTCCAACAACGAGTTTCAGCCACTCTGCTGTGGCCTCGTCATCGCAGTTGAACTGCACCCACCCTGGTTTGAGGATAGAGCCGTGAAACTTTGGCTGTGTGGTGCCGCCAACTAGTTCCACGATCCTGCCCAGGATTCCTTCTTGTATGGCCTTGAGTTGTTCCATTGTCAAGATTTCTTGTGGATAGTCTTTAGAGACTATTCCTATTCTAATTGTATCTATGGTGGGACTTGAGGTAGCGTGGGCGCTTGCGCTCCCTTCACTGCCTCCAGTCCTAGGTTTCTTTGGCACCCCCCCTGGCGTAGAGTCACTAAGGCGCGCTCGTTTTTCCGCAGGTGGGGGGCCAATAGGCACGAGAGCCAGTTTGCGGGCCTCTGAAGGATCGTGCCCGTTCTTCACCAGCCACCTATATCTTCTTCTGGCCGCGCCTGAGAGGCGCGGCATTGTTAGTTGGAGCTTTTGAATAGACTCCTCGATATTAGATGTTGTAACCCCTAATGGGGTCGCAGCAGCCAGGTTGGATTCCTCTTCCACCCCCCTGACAGGGACTGTAGGCCCCTTTTCAGTTGAGGTTTCGAGGGAATCCAAAGAAGGCCTTGAGGCCTTTGGGAGTGGCGCACTTAAGGGGGTGCCCCCCTGTAAAAGTTTTTTCGAATCCATAAAAGAATAAGTAAAACTGAGGAATTATTCGGTCACCCGCAGCAGAGCCTCATACTGCGGGAAGGCTAAATTGAAACAGGAGGTCGCCTGGTATCCTGAGTCCGCATACTTGAGACCGAACTTCCCTCCGGCCATGCATCCCTTGGCGTATGCTGTTCCACCGTGGATTGGGGGCGGCAACTTAGTTTTCCCCCCAGAGGCCTCCGCTACTAAGGCAGCAGACTGTCTCTGGGTGGAAGTAAGCCCCTCCGCCACTGCAAGGCGCACCGCCATTGGAGGGGATTTCTTTGTGTAGGTCCAAATCTGGATTATGGAATTTCTTGAAATCCCATCTATAAATCTCGGGCTTTTCAGGAAGGAGCGTGAATAAATGACAGAAATTGGTAGCGGTAATAATTTTCTCATCAGGTTTGTAGGAAGCATCACGTTTTGCCAGGGTGTCATAGAATTCTGAATAGAGCTGCTGTAAGGAGAGAACAGCCGTGCTTAGGGAGTTGGATTCAGACCATCTGAAGTCCCTTATTCCCTGCATCGCATCATAAGGAGAGAGAGCCTTGTTGGGAAGATGCAATCCTTCAGCCGGATTAAAAAGTCATCCAAAGTTGTGACCTTAAAATGCTCCGGTTTGGCATTCAAAAACCTGCGAATTTCCGATTTCAGATTGTTAGATATTTGACTTTGGGCCTGAGCCAACCTCAATGGTTCGGTGATGCAGTTTTTCAAAGTAATATTCTCTCGGACGTTGGCGTCCCAATGAAGTAAGCTAGGACTTACCCACTTGCAATCTATACGGCCTTCAAGAAGCAACTCAGGCTTCGATACTTGCATAATGGTTGCAATAGGTTGAGCAGGAGAGGCTGGAGTGGAAACATCATCACCCGCCATATTAGTGGTTAGAAAGAGAATTAACAAAAAATATCGCCCCAAAATAATGCTTTGTGAGAGTGACTTTGATATTGAAACTTTAAATTTACTGGGCTGAATATTGCAACTTATTGATTGAAAATATATTTCAAAGATAATTCTGACTCTAATAAAAAAACTAAAAACAGTGATAGCAAAAAATGATGTGGTACCGTAAGTTAAGTCCTCAAATTGGAGTGGTTCTGGCACCTGTGAGGGAGATCGATGCATTATGTTCATTCCACCAAGTAGCTACACCTTCACACAGTGATACACTTAATGCTTCACGAATTTTCTTCGCCACTTTCGCCCAAAATAATTCTTGTGGGCGATATTTAAGTTCAAGGTCTTGTAATAAAAATGTGCTATCAGCTGCTTCACTTTATTGTGCAGGTAAATATTTCAATACATAAAACCAGATAATAGTTCCAATATTAAGTGCGATGTTAGGTGCCAGAAATCACTCTGAGGACACATATTAATAATTGAACTTGTCAGCACCATTGAAAGAGTCTGAATGATTTTTGGGAAATCTTAAGGAATTACTTTTGGGGTTGAGAAGGGCGAAAAAAGGGATTGATTTGGACTTTAGTTTCTTTGATATGAGTGTTTATAAATAAATATGATAATTGAAGCAAATAATAGGTGGGACATAAGCGAACTTTGAATTTGTGAAAAAGCGTTTATCTTATGTGTGAAAAGAAACATAACAAAAAGAAATAAATCATATAGAGTGGTATAATTATCTGAAAGTTTCAAATTGAAGATAAAACTGATAAGGAGAGGAAAAATAAATATCTCTATTTTCCTTTTCTTAATATCTTTAACAGAAAAATCCTGTTATATATATATATATATATATATATATATATATATATATATATATATATATATATATATATATATATATATATATATATATATATATATATATATATATATATATATTTTATATATATATATATATATATATAATATATATATATATATATATATATATATATATATATATATATTTAAGATCCGCATCAGCAAACAGTCAAATTTTGACATCCGGTCCATCACTTTAATATATATATATATATATATATATATATATATATATATATATATATATATATATATATATATATATATATATATATATATATATATATATATATATATATATATATATATATATATATATATATATATATATATATATATATATATATATATATATATATATATATATATCTTCTCTATAGGGTGTCTTTCCATTTTTAGCATTACCAAAATAATGGAAGTTGGCCGCTCGTTAATTTTGAAAACTTTTATATTTTGCATGGCGTTAATGTTATCCCTGGAAAGTTCAGAACCACCATTCGTTTTTGTAGATTTACTCTGGTTGTAACAGGGTGAGCCAAAATGTTTGACCAGGTGGAGCAAAATTTATCACAATAGAAGTAACATTTTAAGTCATATCTCCATATTGGTAATTCTTATACCAAATTTCATAGAGAGTGATTTGTTAGGGATACTTTAAGGTACATTTGGCCTTTCCTGTTTTTTGGGGGGAAATAATATTTCACCATGAAAATGAATCCGAAAAATTGTGTTAAAAATCGAAGAAATTTCCATTTTCATGGGTGTATTATTAAAAGAAGAAAATAATTTAACGATATAAAATTTTGTGTGATGATACACATACTAAAGTAGGGTTTAACTTAAATCTTATTTGATGTTTAGTAAATATTTTAAAAATACAGGGTGTCCAAAAATCAATTTTTAGGAAAATCGTTAACTTTGAACCTTAATATCTCTGATGGGGTAAGTGCTAAAAATCTGAAATTTTCACACATTATACTACTACCATAGATGTTCCTTCATCTGCAATATTGACTTTGGTATTTGCTTGTTTTAAGAAATACATCCAATTCAAAAAATGCCAAAAAAAAAAATTTTAAGTGTTATGATAGCTATTATTCATAGTTATTATAGTTCGAACAAATGAAATAGTGTGGCATCAAGGAGAAATGAAAACAATGTTAAAGTGTGCAAGTTAGTATAAGAATGTACCAAATTATATATACTGTAAATGACAAAATTAACTAAATAACTTTTGAAAAATTTATCTATATATATATATATATATATATATATATATATATATATATATATATATATATATATATATATATATATATATATATATATATTTATATATAAAAAAATACTAAATTTGCTATGTATATATATATATATCATAGGTATGATTATAACAAAAAAAAACCTTTAAATGCAAAATAATAAAATTGTGCAGTATATACCAGTGTATATATATATATATATATATATATATATATATATATATATATATATATATATATATATATATATATATATATATATATATATATATATATATATATATATATATATAATAAATATAACTAATATATATATATATATATATATATATATATATATATATATATATATATATATATATATTTACTTTGCGCTGTATCTGTGATTGTTCAGAAGAAGAGAGATTTCTTCGGAAACTTTGTTTGAGATGTTGTAATTTCTGCCTGTTAATGACATTTTTATTTCAAGCCCAGAAAGTTTTCGTAAAATATTTTTCATTGGGATTCATACCCGATCGCAATCTGACATCTTGAATGAAGTTCTGGGTCCGGAAGGATGATAAAAATATATGTAAACATCATCGTTCTCCACACTTATTTCTTCTACCTTTCCAATCCACCATTGGTCATCATATATGCAAGCTACTGTGTCATTTATCTCTACACTTAATGAAACAATTTTGCTGACACAGTGGTCTTCGTAAACGTCAGTTTTTGAGGTTGGATAGCACCTAATTATGTTCTCTGAAAGTGGAAAGAATTTTTGAAAGTTTCTTGTTCCCTTAAT
>JABUQX010036969.1:95000-110000 GCA_015478945.1 Trachelipus rathkii | reverse complement strand
AAGAAGGTGAGCATGACGGGTTTATGTGAATATTCGTTTGTTTAAAGATGCAAATAACATATCTGAAGGAATTGATGTTTCATAGATGTAAACGACTTTTTCAACTTTTATTTAAAATATTTATATGTATCTGATTTGTATCAGATTCACTACAAAGTAACGCAACAGGGAGAAGAATATGTTTGTCTTGCGCATTTTCATATCGAATTCAAGGATCGTAGCCAGAAATTTTATTATGGAGACTGTGTGTGGGTTCTTCTTCATGAAGGAAAGTTAAAATAAAAAAATACTTTTTACAAGTATTTACTGTTGTGTTTGTTAAATTTTTTTTTTTGATTTGTAGTGCATATAGTTACCGGAATTGGTGCTACGATTTACAAGAGTTCAAAAAAGATATGAGTAAGGTTATTCTGAGAAAAGTTCAAAATTACAATTGCAGTCTAAAACATATGATGGTTTTAGAGTAATTAAAGTTAATAAACTAAAACCCTTTATATTATTTTTATTAAGTTGACACTTATCCAAAGTTTTCAGGCACCGTTGCTTGGTGTAATTTTTTTTTTCCTTTTGAAATAAAGAAGTTGAATGGAGAAGCTGTTGTTCTCTGTCTTGTCCCAGAAATAGTCTTAAATGTTCTTTACCGCCACATTATAGATGATCATACTGTATCAAAAAAGATGGGCCCAAACGTCTATTATTATTTGATGGTGATGAAGAGAAATAAGAATTGTAGGAAGTGAAGCTTCTCAAACGTTGAAGATTGCAAAATTTGCTGAGCGCTGTAAATTACCCCTCAGTCGGTGTTGATGGCGATATGAACTTGCAAAAGTTTTTGCTGAATTAGTGCTAGTCTTAGATGACAGAAGTTTATCCCTTATCATTAGAGATGCAAAGAATAAGGGTAAGGAAGTTGTGAAAATTCTGCGAGACCATTATTTAAACCCTGGCTAGCTTAAGAGTTAAAGTAAATAAATAAAATTTTGCTTTTACAAGAGGCGTTGGTGATGCCTTTGCTTTCGATTTTCCTTTTTTAATCCTTTTTCACACAATCGTTTGAACTCTTCAATATGTTTAACATTTTTGGATGGTGTCCGACACTTGATGTAACTTCCCCTTTTCGGGAATCATGCTAGCAAATTTTCTCGTTTTTATAGGGATATTACTATCGATGCTGTTTTCCGATTTTTTTATATGTTATTGCATTAATATTTTTTCGATAACCGATAATTTTGTATGATTAACAATAATTCGATTGTTTCGATTAAATTTACTTATATAAAGAAATTTTTTAATTTTCGCAAACGATTTTTTTATGTACGATAAAATATATATATATATATATATATATATATATATATATATATATATATATATATATATATATATATATATATATATATATATATATATATATATATATATATATATATATATATATAATAATATATATATATATCTTCTCTTCTTCTTTCACCTTTCTTCAACTTCCTCTTTGCCCCAAGATTGAGGTGAGGTGCTGTACAAGCATCGGAAAAGAAAAGCAGTAGGAGAACATGACATACGTCGAAAAGAAAGCCTTACCGCCCCCTCTGCCATTAGTTAGTGAGAGCTCGTCACAGACAGAAAATCCACTCTAAACATCATGGGATTACGACGGGCCCTCACTATAATAAATCGTCAATGTGAAAGGGTTCATCCCTGGCCTAGGTGGCCCCAGCCATGCCCCATACAAAAACCCCGCCATTCTCTCCTATCATGCCCCTTTATTCTCGCTCTGCCAAGCTCACATTTCTCTCCTTCAGACATTCGTTCACGACTCAGTCCACTTTCTCTTCAGTCTCCCCAGCCGGTCGGTTCCCAACTCAGATTCCCACCACTATACTTCCGCTTAACCAACCACCGACTATCATCCATCATGACCAAACCATCTCAACATACTTTCATTTATTCTCTCATTTACCCCTTTCTTCACACCACACAACTCTCTAATAAGTTCATTCCTCATTTTATTAATTCTTTTCACACCTAGCATGCCCCTAAGATTGTCCATCTGAACACATTGAACTTTAGATCTATACTTCTTATTCCAGACCATAGTCTCACTACCATACAATAACACAGGTAACAACTTACCCTCATGTAAGACCCTAGCGCACTCAAGACTTAGCCCCTTTACATCCACCAACGACCAGCCACCCTTCTGCCATTCACAACTTTCCTACTACTCTGCATCATCCGTTCCCTTCTCATCCAACACATACCTAAATATTTAAACTCAGACACTTGCTCCAGCTGCTCACCATCTAACATAACTACACACTGAGGACTGTCCTCACTTACAACCATAACCTTACTCTTATCTACGTTTACTTTCAAACCCCTCCTTTTACATACCCTGCCAAATCTCTCTACCAATCCTCTCAAACTCTCTTCAGATTCGCCACACAATATACCAAATATATATATATATATATATATATATATATATATATATATATATATATATATATATATATATATATATATATATATATATATATATATATATATATATATATATATATATATATATATATATATATATATATATATAATATACATATATATATATAGGAATATATATATATATATATATATATATATATATATATATATATATATATATATATATATATATATATATATATATCACAACAAATAACTCATATATATATAGGTGGGCATCGTTACTCAGAAAAAGTAGTTGCGTTATCGTTATTCGGTTTCTTTGAAAGGAAAAGTAACGAAGTGCCGTTACTCCGTTACTTTTAGCTTTTCAATATGACATTAATTACGGTATCTTAAGCAATTTATTGGTTTGTGTATATTAAATTTTCAACATTATCATTATTATTAAAAAACATACCCTCATGTAAGACCCTAACGCACTCAGCACTTAGTCCCTTTGCATCCACCAATGATTTAATTGCACTAGCCACCTTCCTGCCATTCATAACTTTCCTACTTCACTCATCCGTTTCCTTTCATCCAACATATATACTAAATATTTAAGCCCAGACTTGTTCCAGCTCTCACCATCTAACATAACTTCACACCGAGGTCTGTCCTCACTTACAACCATAACCTTACTCTTATCTACGCTTACCTTCAAACATCTTCTTTTACACGCCCTGCCAAATCTCTCTACCAATCCTCTCAAACTCTCAGATTCGCCACACAAAACCAAATCATCCGCATATAATAGGTAGGGCATCCTCCACTCTCTTCCATACTCCATCATTCTAACCGAGATTGTGGAGTCGGAGTCGGGGAGTCGGTAATGTTGAAGAGAGTGGAGTCGGAGTCGGAAAATTTTGAAATGACAACACAATCCCCTGCCATCCCACCTCTAATTCTTTCATAACCCCTTCCATATAGAAATTGAATAACCAAGAACACATAGCACATCCCTTCCTCACTCCGCTATTAATATTAAAACAATCACTTTCAACTCCATATATTCTTACACACGCTTTACTAACGTCATATATACTTATGATTCCATTCAGAAGCTTACCACCAACACCATATATCAATAACACATGCCATAGAGCTTCCGCATTAATCATTTCATACGCCTGTTTGCAAATACAAAAAAAAACTAAATTCAATTTATTCTTCTACTCCCTCATTTTCTCAATCTTTTTTCAATGTAAAGATTTGATCCACACATCCTCTACCACTTCTAAAGCCACCTTGTTCTTCACAATCAGTTCTTCAGTCACTCGACGCATTCTTTCGACCAAAATATAAGTATATATCTTCCCTACTACACTTAATAAACTAATTTACCTATAATTCCTACAGTTACCCTTATCTCATTTACCCTTATATAAGGGTACTATTGCTGCTCTCCTCCAATCCCTCGGAACTGTGCTCTCCATAAACATTTTGTTACACAACTTCCAATTCCAATCAATCTTCATCTCGCCTCCGTTCTTGATCATTTCCCCGGTAATTCATCTATACCTGCAGATTTACCACTCTTCAATTTTTTCGCTCTACACATTACCTCCTCCTTACTAATGACCTCATGCCCAAAATACCTATTAATTGCACCATCAAACGCACACACATTCACTATCACCTCTTCATTACTACCAATGTTATGCAGATTTTCGAAGTATTCCCACCACACTCTAGTCACATTCATCTCATCAGTTACGAAAGCGTCATCCCTATTCATTATTCTATGCAAATTTCCCTTATTCCTTTTTATATATATATATATATATATATATATATATATATATATATATATATATATATATATATATATATATATATATATATATATATATATATATATATATATATATATTATCAAAAATTATATTTTTGCATAATTTTCGATAGAAGAGGCTCTTGACGCCACCAGACTATTTTTAGTTTTTTACACTAAAGTACTATAATATTTAAAATAGAGAACTATATTTACCTTTAATAATTGTTCTTCCGGTTGACGATTTCCTAAGTTCATTAGAGTTATTAGAGTACACGATTGGAAGGCCTTCCTAAATACTCTTTTGGAGAACAATTACTTAAATTATCATTAAATAAGACAGTTATTATGACAAGATGATGATTTATTATTACGGATAAGAATTTCCAAAGGTTTTTGAAAGGGTTTCCTCTCATTTTAAAGGATTCGTTAATCCTTACTTTAATTAACTTAAACTTTATACAAGTTAACTTTAACCGTCTTAAAGAAGCTGTGATCGAAGTGGCATAACTTATTGAAAACTGCCGTGATCAATTTAATTAACATTAATAAAAAGAAAAAGACACTTATTGTTTATCTTTCACTTTCAATTACTAAACGGAGTGTATTTTAAATACATAATACACAATACTAGTTCTATACTGACAAGTTACTAGCAGAATACTGACGGAGTACACAATACACAATACGTGTTGACTAAGTACGTAAGAACGGCATACTGTTCAAATACTGGAAAAAATTTATACTGGAAATTCATATACTGACCGCGTTGGTGTCATGTGACCTGGCGGATGAATATTACTGTAATATTTAAGTCGAAATTTTACTGTGATTTATTTTTACTGTGGTTTAATATTTAATGACGAAAAATGTACAATTTCATGAATAATTTTTCACACACTCCGGGCAGAGGATTGCTTCAAAAAGAAGCAATACAATACCCTTTGTGTTTACTTAAGCTGTGTGCTTGCGTTTCCTTTAATATTATTTATTTCATTAGTTAAAAAATATATTTTTTTTACTTTTTTCTTTTTACTTAAAACCTTAAATCTACCTTAAAATTACCCTAAACCAATCTTAATAATTTATTTATGCAATTTAATTTATAGATCAGCTAAATTGGATTGCATAAACTGCCTCTGTTTAAGAGCAGCTTTTCTCATAGGTCTTTTATTATTGGCTTTATTATTATTATTTACTCCAGAAGGTCCAGGTCTGTTGCTGTTGTCATCCTGTACAGGTGTTGTAGGTACAGGTGTTACATTTGATAAACTACCACCTCCTGTATTTAATTCGAGGGGGTAAAGGTTGCTGATTGAATGCAATCCTACTTCACCAGAACCTGTTTTTAATTTGACTGATCTGATGTTATTATCGTGACCAATTATAACATCCAACACTCTACCTAATTTCCAAAATGGGCGTGGTTTATTGATGTCCTTTATTAGCACCACATCACCTATTTTTACTTTATCTTCCCAAATACCCTGAAACAAGTGTCTAGACCGTTCCCGGAGACTTAGGAGATATTCCTCATGCCACAAACACCTGAACTCTTCATAGAGTTCATTTTGTTTTATGAGGGTAGAATCTAGTACCTCCTTGTTGGGTGCACTGCCCATCTGATATTCTATATCAAAATTACTTTTAAATATTAAATTACTATTAAACATGACTTTCAAAAAAACAATTGGGCGTTATTGCCTCCAACTCAGAGGTACCAGATCTATAGGTTAGGGGTCTGGAATTGATGGCATTTTCTATGTCAGACAGAGTGGTTAGAAGCTCAAAATAGGTCACTTTACTCTTTCCAACAGCTTTATACAGACACTGTTTCATTACTTTTATTAACCTTTCCCAATGGCTACCTTGCCATGGAGAAAAAAGGTTAATTTTTACATGTTTGATCTGATTTTTATCAAACTCCTCCTTGAAAGCATTTGTATTAAAGGACTCTTCTATTATATTGCACCCTTTATTAAAATATAAAGCATTGTCACTATAGATGTACGATGGTATACTAAATTTGTTACAAAACCTTTTAAAGGCTAACAGAAAGTCAGAGGTGTTCATAGAGGGTACTAGTTCTAAGTGTACAGCTCTGATGTTTAAGCAAGTGAAAATTAAGATGTACATTTTCTCTAACTTTGAGGTGTTGTTTTTGACATATACATGAGAGGTGAAATCAATACCTGTGTGTTGGTAAGGTTTTATGAGATTCATGTGTGTTCTAGGTATGTCAGTGAAACGTGGGTACCTGTAAGAAAGAGCATTGTACTTCTTGCATGTAATGCACTCTAATAAAACAGATCTTACTGCAGCTCTACCCTTAGGTATCCACACACCTTGATTTCTGATGTAATTAAGAGTAGTACCAATGCCAAGGTGCTTTACTTGCTCATGGGCATATTTAATAAATAGCAATGTAAAGCCATGATTTCTTCCCATTAATATGGGATTAGCTTGTTCATAGCTAATAAGAAGAGCCTTATTAATCCTGCCCTTACTTCTCAAATAGCCTTTCTCGTCAAGGAAAAGATTTAAGTTCAAAACTAAGGGAGGAATTTCTGAGTCTTTCAAGGAAGTTACTTTTACTTTCTGTTTATATTCATTCAAAAAATTAATTTCATTAGCAAAGGATTGAAGTTGATTTATTTTAAGCCAATACCTTACAGACTTTTGCTGGTAATCTATATTTACTTTAATTTTACTAAGCCATTTAAAAATCCAGGCAGTGATTCTTAAGACTTTTCGATAGCATGAATATTTACTTAAATCTAAAATACCAATACATGTACTTTCTAATATATTAACATTTACCATTAATCGAGGTAAAGATTCTTGTGGTACACTCAACATAGGATACTTGGGCCAATTGTCTAAATCATTAGTTAACCAAACAGGACCATAGTACCACAGAGCAAATATTTCTTTGTATTTTTTAAAAGTTAAACCCCTAGTTAAAAAATCACCAGGATTTTCTGCTGTATTTACATATTTATAGTACACATTTACCTTGTACTTCTTACTGATGGAAGTAATTAAGCCATCCATTTCATTTATTCTATTTTTTAAAAACTTAGATTTTACTTTGGTTTGTCTGGTTAATAACCAGCTCAAAACTACTTGTGAATCCACAGCAATATTAATGAATTCAAAATAAATATTATTGTTTCCAAAATATTAGGTAAGCATTTCAAGGCCAAAATAACCCCCATCAGCTCCAGGGAAGGGATACTTAACTCCCTAGGCCTATTGGCAGGAGCTACCTTGGCTTTAGCAAATATAAAGGAGCTTTTATTATCATTATCCACTCCATAACATACAAATCCATAAACACTTTCAGAACTGTCACAAAAAAGATGTAAGCCATACTTATTCCCTTCAGAAAGAGCCCTCCTAGGTATTGCAATCGTATCCAGATGTTCGCAGTTATTGCGCAGTTTATACCACTCTTTCAGTATCTCTTCAGGCACTCTTTCATCCCAAGCCAAATTATGCTGCCACACTTGTCTCATCAACAATTTACCCCTAACCAAAATAGGAAGAGCAAAGTTAAGAGGATCGAAAAGCTTGGAAATCTCAGACAACAATTGACGCTTAGTTGAAATACTCTCCAGATATTCTACTTTATTAATATGCATACAGTCAGTCACCACATTGAAACTATATCCCAAGATCTTTTCATAACAACTAGAATGCTCTACAAAGGAGTTTTCTTCCTTGAACTTAACACGCAAAGCATCCGAGTTGCTATTCCAAGATCTCAAGATAAAACCCCCTTCTTCCATTCGTTTCTTACATTGATGATATATACCTACTATCTCACTTTCTTCTTGCATGCTTGTAAATATTAAATTATCCACATAGAAGCCTGAGGATAATATTTCAGTACATCTATCATGTGGATACTTAGAAGCATGATATTTCATTATATAATGCAGTATAAATGGGGAAGATGTAAACCCAAATATTAATGTTAGGTACCTATAAGCTTCCAGTTGCCCGTTATTAAACCACAAGAAAGTGAACCTATTCATGTCCACTTCATCTTTTAACCTAATCATCAAAAACGCCTGTTTTACATCGCTTATCACAACAGTACGATTCGTTCTGAACACAAGTAGTAGTTTTAAAAGTGAATTCATAAGGTCATAGCCACTGTAAGCTGCTTCATTCAAAGATGGAAGAGTTTTATTACTTTTAAGTGAACAATTAAAAACTGGTCTTATTTTAGTAGTTACTTGTTCCGTTTGCCTTATTATAGGTCGATGAGGAATGAATTTATATTTACTAATATCTGAAGCATCATTAAAATTTATATTTACTTTTTCAATTATTCTATCATTCAATTGATCTTCAAAGACCTTATTGTATTTACTTATTAAATTATTTTGAGTTAATTTATTAAACACTCTATTTGCTATATTTAAAGATATTTTAAAATTATTAGGAACTAATTCTATTTTGTCTTCATACCAAGGAAGGCTTACATGATAATGGTTGTCTTTGAAAATCATATTCTGATTAAATAATTGCACTTGACATTTATCTACAGTGTTCAGAATGTCTTCGTCTTGCTTGATACCTAAAGATTCCAGGCTAAACAGATTTTCCAAACCATTGTCAATATCTGAATCAATAAATTGCTCAATGGGGTTAAAATAACTTTTGGATGGTTCTAACACGAAATACACTTGTGTATTCAGCCTTCTGTTATTACATTTAGAATCATTTTTAGGAATTATGGCATTATTTGTTTCAACTTTTGACTGAGTTATGAAGTTACTAACTTTTTTACTTTTTCTGGCTTCAACCAAACGTACAATTTGTTCTCTACTTAAAAAAATTATAAATATTACCTATTGGAATTAATTTATTATTGCCAATATGTAAACAATGACCACTTGCAAAAGGTACAGTCTGAAAGGATGGAAACAAGTCTATAATTTCTATACCAAGTAAAACATCTACTTTAATATGACTATTTACATGTGAATCATTAAAATTACTATCTGCAAAATTTAAACCATTAAGTTTCATATTTTTAATAACATCAGGAATGCCATCTACTTTATAATTTATATTTAATTCATCATCTATTAGAAAAGGAATGAAAACTATTCTTTTAAAAACTCTGACTCCAATCAATGTTTGATGAAACCTTTTAATTTTAGAACCAATGAAAGTTTGAACTTCATATTCTATTATAGGAAGACTATTTATATTAGATATTAGCTTTTCAGCAGCTTCTCTAGAGATATAAGATCTACTTGACGCTGTATCGATTAAACATCTGAAAGCCTTTTCTTTACCATTGAAAACCATATTTAAAGAAGTGGTGGGCGGAATATATTCATTCGCTAAACTTTGATGAAAAGGTATGCAATGATTGGTCGTTGTATTTACCACCTCACTATTATTAACATAACACAATGGTTGTATGTGTGATCTACTTCCACATTTACACGGAAACCTCATTTTATTATTATTACCAAAACATTGTGCTTGTGGATGATTGCCAGCACACTTTTCGCATAACCCCAACCCTTTTACTCTATTAATTCTGCCTTCAAAATTGCTATACACAGGACAAAGTCCTAAAGAATGAGGCCCAGAACATAATTTACACTTTTTTTCAACCTCTTTTACTTTACTCGAGGTTTGAAAATTTGCCAAAGAATGTTGTTTACTTGTAGCATTATTTTGAGATGTTTTTTCTTTTTGAGTAGTAACAAGTGTATTTTTGCTTTTGAGTTTGGCACTTACTGTTCTTTCTGAGGAAGAACTAGTACTAATTAAGGTTTTAACTATATCCTGATAATTGTCAAGAATTTCATTAATATCAGGATAATTGTGCCCTACTTTTCTTATCAGGTCCTTCAAAAATACTTTAGGTAGCTTTTTTACTACTATATGTGACAACAAACAACAGCCTGGACTCATGAGGCAAACAAGTCATTTGTTATAGTTGTTACATCCAAATATTCAGCTTTCAACAATTCTAATGCTACTTTATAATGTTCGGGTATGATTGATAAATGTGAGACAATACTTAAAGGATAGTCCTTCAAATAACTTAAAAGGTACATAAATTTAACAGAATCATTAAGTTTAGGGTTATTTCCAACAATATTCATAAACTGATTTAAAAAAACTTGAAAACTAATTTTATTTAAATTTCCATCAAAAATAGAACAACTCATTGTGGGCAATTTTACATTAGTAGTGTGGTCAATGTTATTTAAGGCTTCCACAAAACTATCAGAAATATTAGGTTCTGTTTTAACAGTCTCTTTACTTAAAATAAATTCATTAAAAACACTTAATTTAATTTCTAATTCTAAATAATAATCACTTTGACTTTCTATTTCAGAGTCCATATTTAGGCCTTCAAGCTCAGATTCCATCAAAACATCAATCATGCTTTCATCAAATTCTTTGATTTTTAACATCAAATTATTTATTTCATTTATTTGAGATTTGCAAAAAATAATACCCAAACTGTCATTAGTTTTCAATTCATTTAATTTATTTATTATTTTAGTAATGCGAGTCTTTATATTAGTCCTCAACTTTTTAAATTTGATAAATTTGTCCATTTTGTTCAAAAATGCTTAATTCTAAAATATTTGCTTATAAATATACCTGATATTGTGTCACCAATATGAATTAAAAAATATATAGGCCTACAACTACCCTAGGCCTTCACAAAACTTTTGTCAAAAACTGATTTTCAGCTCTAGGGTTAGCCTATTTTTCAAACATTATTTTTCATTTTCATTAATTTTACCAAAATTTTCAAGGAAAACGCAAACACACTGCTTTGTTTATATTACAAAACATTAATCATTAGAAATAATTATATTATTATTACAAATAAGCTTCAATAATGCGGTCAAAATTAAATACGTTATCATTAACACTTCAACAATCATATACTAAGAAATATCGATTATTTAAAGTATGATATTTTAATCGATATCACAAAAATATCGATTATTAAAACTATGATATTATAATCGATATCACAAAAATATCGATTATTTGGAAGAATGATATTATAATATTATAATATTATTGAAAATAATATAGCAATATTAAAATCGATTATCCTATTACTATAAAAAAGACTATTTACAAAAACCTTTCAATACCAATGGAATTCCCTACCAATTTTGAACACGTGATTTAATTTATTGCGCCACATGTAACGCATGCGCAGAACTTTAATTTAATAACTTTTAAGTTTCTACACAAGTTTAAATTTTTATTAACTTTTCACTTTTAATTAAAGCACTTGTTCAATTAATAAGGTAATTAACTTTTCAAATTATGCACTTGAAGAAATGTTAAAAAGTTAAGGGTTTTTTAATAACAAAATTTTCAATGTCTAAGGCTTTGAAGTAACCTTTTTAAATTAAGTAAAGCGATCGCATAGATCGCAAACCCTTTCAAATATATCAAAAATTATATTTTTGCATAATTTTCGATAGAAGAGGCTCTTGACGCCACCAGACTATTTTAGTTTTTTACACTAAAGTACTATAATATTTAAAATAGAGAACTATATTTACCTTTAATAATTGTTCTTCCGGTTGACGATTTCCTAAGTTCATTAGAGTTATTAGAGTACACGATTGGAAGGCCTTCCTAAATACTCTTTTGGAGAACAATTACTTAAATTATCATTAATTAAGACAGTTATTAAGACAAGATGATGATTTATTATTACGGATAGGAATTTCCAAAGGTTTTTGAAAGGGTTTCCTCTCATTTTAAAGGATTCGTTAATCCTTACTTTAATTAACTTAAACTTTATACAAGTTAACTTTAACCGTCTTAAAGAAGCTGTGATCGAAGTGGCATAACTTATTGAAAACTGCCGTGATCAATTTAATTATTAACTTTAATAAATAACAAAAGACACTTATTGTTTATCTTTCACTTTCAATTACTAAACGGAGTGTATTTTAAATACATAATACACAATACTAGTTCTATACTGACAAGTTACTAGCAGAATACTGACGGAGTACACAATACACAATACGTGTTGACTAAGTACGTAAGAACGGCATACTGTTCAAATACTGGAAAAAATTTATACTGGAAATTCATATACTGACCGCGTTGGTGTCATGTGACCTGGCGGATGAATATTACTGCAATATTTAAGTCGAAATTTTACTGTGATTTATTTTTACTGTGGTTTAATATTTAATGACGAAAAATGTACAATTTCATGAATAATTTTCACAATATATATATATATATATATATATATATATATATATATATATATATATATATATATATATATATATATATATATATATATATATATATATATATTTTTATATATGTATATATATATATGCTCTAATATATATATATATATAATATATATATATATATATAATAATATAACAATATAATATATATATATATACCATAAAGGATTTTTTAGCTTAATCTGGGTGGTCAATTGGCTATCAGCATTCAAAAGAAAGTCGAACAAAATGTAACGGACTAAAAAGTAACCGAGAAAAAAATAACGGAACTTATACGGAGCGTTACATATATATATATATATATATATATATATATATATACTATATACAGATTTCCTCTTATAATATCCTCCCCCTTAAGAAAATCCTAAAACCTCGCACTCACAACAACGTTACCAATCCCCAATGCATATACAAGATTCCTTGCAAAAATTGCAACAATACATACATTGGAGAAACACATGACTTTACACGTCGCAAATAACTAGATAACCCGAACTCAGCTCTCACCTTTCACAGATCAACACACAATCACACGATAGATATGAACCATATCACACCCATTATTAACTTTGACAACTTACACCTTAGGAAAATTACAGAATCTTTTTGTATTTACAACACTAACAATTTCAATTTACAAACTAATGAATATACAATAGATCCCATCTTTAACAACATTCTAAACCACTCACCATTTTTCAAAACATTAAAACAAAAACTTTCATGAATTTATATTTTATCATTATTAATTTTAATTTTATAATTTAGTCTTTTGTTAGAAACATCTGAAGGAGGACCTCGATTATATTAGGTCGAAAGCTCATGTCAACAAGATTTCATTTTTATTTATATGATTAAATTCTCAAGAAATTTAACCACCTTCTAATTTACCAAGGCATTATTATTCTTAATAATAAAGGTGGCGTCTTAGAGGCTAATGGTATCTTTTATAAGTATATATATGTAATAATATAAATAATAATATATATATATATATATATATAATATATATATATATATAATAATAATAACAATAATAATAATATATATATAATAATATATATATATATGTAACAATAATATGTATATATATATATATATATATGTTATATATATATATATATATATATATATGTAATATTTATATACTATTATATATATATATATAATATATATATATAATAATAAAATATAATATTTATATAGATAATAATATTTAAAAAAAAGATATATTTATAGAATTTATATATATATATATATATATATATATATATATATATATATATATATATATATATATATATATATATATATATATATATATATATATATATCTAACATATATATATATATATATATATATATACAGTACATATATATATATATATATATATATATATATATATATATATATATATATATATATATATATATATATATATATATATATATATATATATATATATATATATATATATATACAATATTATATATATAATATATATAAATATATATATATATATATTTATATATATATATATATATATATATATATATATATATATATATATATATATATATGCTATATATTCTTCTTATATATATATATATATATATATATATATATATATATATATATATATATATTATGGCGTCTGGTGCAGGATGTTGCTAGCACCACTGATGAATCCTAAGCAGCTTCTGGGAAGAAACGCCACTTTATCATGACAACGACAACTCGCTTCAACATCTAATAATATTCGTCTATTGAAGGCGGTTATTCAAGACCAGAATTTAACCCCTTCAAATTGGTGACCACCTGAAGTGACCATGAACACCTATCAAATGGGAGGAGAAGACCGGGGGCTTTATAAGCTAGACTTAAAACGTTCTTTTTTGGGAAAGTGGATGGCCTAATGGATAGAGCACCCGGTTACTGTTACTCATCGACGCGGAGTCCAGTGTTCGAATCCCGATGATGGAGAGTAAAATCTGCTTTGACTCATGAATGAGTCAAAGGAGGTTTTACTCTCCATCAGCGGGATTCGAACACTGGACTCCGCGTCGCTGAGTTAACAGTAACCGGGCGCTCTATCCACTAGACCAGTGGTCGGCAAACCGCGGCTCGCGAACCACATGCGGCTCTTTGTCCCCTTGAGTGTGGCTCTTCCACAAAATACCACGTGAGATTGAAACTTCGTGATGACTTGTTTTCCTATTTCTATTTTTACATACTTAGATGGTGTTTATGTGTCTTTATCTTTAGGCGAGTGCCCTTAAGTGACTTAGTGAGAAAACATTTCCAGAAAGATTAAATGTCAGCGCGTATCGTCAAGTCGTATCTTTGCATCATGTTCTACAATGTATTACTTCCGAGCACGTGCCCCCGCAGTAAAGACTAGAATTGTGGTAAAAATCCGCACTCCTGTGGTTAGCAATTTT
>JABUQX010036969.1:72500-90000 GCA_015478945.1 Trachelipus rathkii | reverse complement strand
AGTGGTCAAAGGTTGAGAAATGTTTGAAGGAGGTGGCGGTGGAGGTGCTGGGAGATGAATGCAGGGGAGGAGGAAAGAAGAGACATACACCGTGGTGCGATAAAACAAAAAACAAAAAAGATGTGAACATGGCTAAGGAGAAGGACACCCGAAACGAGAGAGGAGTATGTTATCGCAAGAAATGAAGCAAAAACAATAAAAAGAAGAGCGGAGAGAGAGAGTTGGAGGGAGCTGGAGGAGAGGTTGGAGGAAGATCAAAGAGGAAATAAATCTATGTTGCATGGCCTAGTAAGATCATACAAGAAGGATAAAAAGAAGTTAAATAACATAAAAAGTGCGGAGGGAGAGGTGATGGTGAAGGCGGAGGAAATAAATGAGAGTCGATGGACTAGATATTTTGAGTCTTTGTTGAACGTGGAGAGGGAGGATGGAGTGATAGAGGAGGAGTAGGAGGATGGTTTGCGGATGCAGGAGAATGAAGGGGATGAGGAGTTTACGGAGCAAGAGTTCGAGGAGGCTGTTGCTAGGATGAAAAATGGGAAAACGCCTGGTGAGGATGGTGTGAGAAGTACATCCTAAAGTTACTGAATAGGTGCTGGAGGAGTGGGGGGAAAGCAATAATCGTGCCAATATATAAGGGTAAAGGAGATTCAGGTAAATGGGAAAATTGCAAGGGCATATCCCTGATAAACCACATAGTAAAGGTATATGAAAGAATGTTGGAGAGAAGACTGAGAGGGAAATTAGAAGCAAAGTTGGGAGAGGAGCAGCACGGGTACAGGAAGAATAGGGGAACAACGGATCTGGTCTTTAGTTTAAGACAGATTGCAGAGAAGACATGGGAATTCATGTTGGGGTGAGTGTGGCCTTCGTGGATTTGCAAAAAGCCTTTGATTCAGTGCCTAGAGATAGGTTGTGGAGATGTATGGATGAAGAATATGGAGTTTCGGGGAGAATGCTCAATGCAATTAAGAGCTTGTACGGATCCTGCATATTTTCAATCCTATCGTCCTCCTCTCTCCTACTCTCACTATTCTCCTTCTTCCCCTTCTTATTCGTATTACCCTAGTTCACCTAATCAGAATCGCCGTTCTTTTCGCCGTTCACCCACTCCTTCCCACTCCAGCGCAACTGCCTCACTAAATTCAGCCATCTTCTCAAAGCTCTTCCGCCATCCTTCTCACAACCGACAGGGTGTCGTAATCATCAGCGATGGTGTAATCAGACACGCACATGCCTTAAACCCTGCGCTTATGATTTAAACGTCAATGCTACACAGTAAAGCAGCTCTGTGTGGATCAATCTGCATCCCATCTCCTTTGTGTTCATAATCCTTCTACTGACTTATCCTTTTTAATCGACACCGGTTCCTCTTTCTCAGTCCTGCCTCGTTCTTTCTTGTAGAAGAACCGTGCCGTTTTTTTTTTTTTTTTTTGAACCTCTAGGTTCATTACAGGCCGCTAACGGTTCCATTATTCATACTTATGGTACTAAGGTACTAAACAACTCCATCTTACCCTCTCCTTCCGTCACGACTTTCTCTGGAACTTTGTTATTGCCGACGTGACTCTTCCAATTATTGGTACGGACTTTCTCTCGCACTTTAATATTCTTGTTGACCTTCATCACAACCGCTTGATTGATTGTGAGACTCAGTTCTCCTCCGTCTGCATCCGTGCTACTTCTTCCATTAGCGATATCCACCTTCCTTCAGGTAACAATCCTTTCGAATCTCTTCTTTCTTCCAACTTTCCCGATATTGTCTCTCCCATCTCGACCTTCCCGGAGGTTAAACACAACGTCATCCATCACATAGAGACGAATAGGAGACCTCCTTTCTCCCACGCAGGAATTCCACACCCTACTTCAACAATCCACCATCCCCCTTCTAAGTCCGACTATGCCTTTCCTCTTCATCTTGTCCTCAAACCCAATGTTGACTAACGCTCGACCGGAGATTATTGGTGCCTTAATGCTATCAGATAAGTATCCTGTCCCACACATACAGGACTTCACCGCCAACCTGTCTGGATGTAGCATCTTCAGCAAAATCGACCTTGTAAAGGCCTTTTATCAAATCCCCGTCTATCCTGCTGACGTCTATAAGACTGCTGTAATCACTCCATTCGGCCTTTTTGAATTTTTACGTAACCATTTCGGCCTTCGGAACGCAGCTCAATCGTTCCAACGTTTTATTGATTCCGTCCTCCGTGGTCTGTCTTTTGTCTTCGCATACATCGATGACCTTCTCATCGCTAGTTTCTCCCCTGAATAGCATTTTTCTCATCTTCGCCAAGTGTTCACAAGGTTAGTGGAGTATGGCATACGTGTCAATCCGTTGAAAAGTGTGTTTGGTGTCTCCTCTTTAACCTTCCTTGGGTACACCATCTCTTCCGATGGCGTCCGCCCCCTCGAAGACCGTGTTTCTACCATCCGTTCCCTCCTCCTTCCTGTCAAACAGCGTTAACTCCATTGTTTTCTCGGCATGGTAAAGTTTTACCATAGGTTTATCCCGTCCGCAGCAGAAATACTTCGTCCTCTCAACGTTTTTCTCAAACCTGTTCACAAAGGTTCTTCGGCCTCTGTCACCGTCGACTGGACCGACGAGGCACGCCATGCTTTCACCTCCATCAGGGAAGCCCTGACTTCTTCCGTTCTTCTCGTTTTCCCTTCTACTTCCGCTCCTACCCAAATCCATACCGACGCTTCCAACTATGCAATCGGTTCTGTCCTGCAGCAATTTTTAGACTGTGAATGGCGGCCCTTTGCGTTCTTTTCTAAGAAGCTGCAGCCTGCTGAGGAACGTTATAGTGCCTTTGGAAGGGAACTGCTCGCCATTTACCTTGCTACTTCATTGAGAGTCAAGAATTCCACATTCTCACTGATCATCTACCCATCACTCGTGCCATCACTGCCTCTACTGTCAAACAGCACCCTCGTGAGGCTCGTCACCTTGAGTTCATCGCGCAGTTCACCACCGATGTTCGTCATGTTAGGGGTGCAGAAAACATCCCTGCCGATGCCCTTTCTCGCATTAGTGCCATTTCTCCTCTTCCTTCTCTCAATTACGAGAAGTCCGGTCTTCAGTAGCTGGAGGAATTTACATTCCCAGCTAACTCTGCCTTCGACATTCAGAGTGTGGAAGTCTTCGGCTTTCCCTTCCCACTTTTATATGATGTGTCTTCTTGTGTGCCCCGTTCTGTCGTACCAACTCCAATGCGTCGCCTTGTCTTTAACACCATTCACAATGTCTCGCATCCAGGTGTTAAATGGTCCAAAGTGAAGGTCGGAAAGCACTTCGTCTGGCCTTCCCTGCTCAAGGACGTTAAGCTGTGAACTAAACAGTGCCTTAGTCAGGGATGGCACGGAAAAAATCAATTGATTTTTTCAACTGATTTTTTCACTTGATTTTTTGCTCCAAAAAATCATGATTTTTTTTTTTGATTTTTGCTTTTTTATATATATTTTTTAATTTTTTTTGGATATTTAAGTGATTTAATTTCAATAGAAATAAAAAATTAGAATAATAATTTCATAGCAAGGCTACTCTGTTTCAAATTTCTGCACTATAAAAATGTCAACAAAAGATCATGTTTCAAACATGTTTCTTTTATTTCTGAGTAATATATTATCATTTTTACAAATAACACTTTTTAGTGTTGTTGTTTCATTGTGTCATAGACTATAAGCCATATTTTAAGATTTTGAACTCAGATATAGGGCCTAGGGTTAAAAATAATACTTAATCGAACTTAAAAAAAAAAGTTTGTTTACAAATTATATTTCGCGTGACGTCACGATTCTCAAAATATCAAAAATCAAAAAACACATACAATAAATTTCTTTTTACATAAATCAGGGGAACAATTTCAGGGGGAAATATAAATGGACCAAGTCCAATAGGGATATTCAGTAAGTAATTTCAGTGGGTAATTTTCAGAGGGTAATTTTCAGTCCATCGGTTATACCCACATCCTCACCTGCATCGACGGGTACACCCGCTGGGTCGAAGCTATCCCTTTACACGACACGTCCAAAGAAACCATCGCCCAGGCATTTCTTTTCAACTGCATTGCTAGATTCGGCACTCCTACCGTCTCCACAGACCAAGGTAGACAGTTCAAATCTCATCTTTGGAAAGACCTCATGGTTCTCATTGGCTCCAAGCGTCTCCGCTCCTTTAGTTATCATCCCCAAGCTCAAGGAATGATAGAGCGTTTTCACCGACAGCTCAAAGCTTCCTTGATGGCGCATGGTAACCCCGAAAACTGGTCGGAGACCCTCCCTCTCGTTCTACTTGGTATTCGAACTTCCTACAAAGAGGACATCCAGTGTTCATCCGCTAAACTGGTCTACGGTTCCTCCATTCTTATCCCTGGCGAATTCTTCCTCCCTTCTCCTACCCTTTCGGATCAACACACCTTCCTTGCTTGCCTTCGTCAGTGTGCGGATTCTTGGAAGCCTTCTCTTCCCTGTCAGACTCATCGTGCCACGTATATTCCCTCCGAACTTGACTCCTGTACACATGTGTTGGTTCGTCACGACTCACATCGAGGTCCACTCCAGGCCCGCAAGTACTTCTCCCTTCAAAAAAATCCAAAGTGGAAAACATCTCGATTGACAGGATCAAGCCAGCTTTCCTGGATGTTGATCAGCCCGAAGTGCTGACTGGTTCCTCCACTCCCGCCCATCCTTTCGCCCTCCTTGCCCTACTCTGTTGTTCCTTCCGCCGTTCATCGGTCTCTCTTCCTCCGCCTACCCCTCCGCCTCCCAGTTCTTCTCTTCCGTATCCTACTTCGCGTGTTGTTCACTTCACTCCGTGAGAACTCCGTTCTTACTGGAGGGGGGGAATATAGTTTCTATCTTCTTCTCCGCACGCTTAGGCTATTTTCATTTTATGCTTTCAAACAACTTTTGTCTCTAATAAATCTGAATCATATACCCTCATTCAATTCTCTTCTCTCGCCTTTACCAACATTCGATTTTTATATGCGAATTCTTTACTTTATCGCCTCTAGAGTTTTGTGTCTTTCCTCGTAGATCCATTTTCTGTTACTTATATCTTTCCTATGTACTCGAGAAGTCTGAATAGTTTTCGGTTAGCCTTTTAGTATATAGGCAAGGTGTCTTTTCCGTTTTCCTCACTCTACGCTCAGCCCTTCAACCGCGTCAGTTTCTGTGATCCAATATTACTTCTCCATCTCTGACGTCATCGCTTACTCATCACTTTTCTTAAAGTTTCTTTATGTTTTTATTTTGTAAACATATTTTTTTTCTAAACTTTTAATATTGAATAATACCGTGGGTAGTGTAAATAGAATTTTTTATTTTTAGTCTTTGTTTATGGTTATCCAAAATATATATATATATTAATATATATATATATATATATATATATATATATATATATATATATATATATATATATAAAGAAGATATATATATATTATATATATATATATATATATATATATATATATATATATATATATATATATATATATATATATATATAAAAAATAAAGTATTTTGTGGATGTTTAATATTCGAAGTGAAAAATCGGTAACCACAGTGTAATTTATTATATAGTAGTAGTATTTTTTTATAAACAGCACTTTTAAATTTAGAAATGTTAAATATTTAAAGTCTGAAAATTTCAGCTTTTTTGTAAAAATATTTTTCTTATAAATTTATTATTATAATTATTTATGAGTTATCAGTTATATATATATATATATATATATATATATATATATATATATATATATATATATATATATATGAGAGAGTATATATATATATGATATATATATATAAAGATATATATATATATATATATATATATATATATATAGATTTCATGTTATTGTTGTATTTATTTATAATCGATACACATATATCGAAAATCGATTTTAAAACTTAAATATCGATAGGTCAGAAAGGAACTTAAGTATACCTATATATATATATATATATATCTATATATATATATATATATATATATATATATATATACATATATATATATATAGTAGTATATATATATATATATATATATATATATATATATATATATATATATATATATATATATGTATATTTCAAATATGTAAAATCATACGCTTAGAAATATTAAAAGTGAATTATGAAATAATCAAATACTTTAATATAACAAGTACTGAAGATATGTTGCTCGCATTTTGTCGTTCTAGTTACTGTATAGAATAGTCGAATGATGACATAGCCTAATCCACGAATTTAAATGATAAAAATATCGTCTGTTGATTATGGAAAGTTAGGGCTGGTCGATAGTAGCACGTTGCCTATTATCTAGTGTGAGAGTCTATTTAGGTGGTTTCTGGGTATTTTTTTACACAACGAAAGTATATATTTGACAAAAATCATTTACATAATAAGTACCAACAAATGAAATAATAAATAAAATTAGAATATCGAGAAATTGTACAATAAAAACAAGATGGTTGCTGTTCATGAAATCAAACCTTAACAAGGCTCAAGGTTGGTCTGCCGCTATCTTGTCCCTTAAGTGCGAAATCTCCCCACCAAGATTTTTGAGGCTTCAAGATTACCTTAAATTAAAAGAATCTCGAGGAGCGTCTTCATAAATCTGAGTTTCCGTTAAGGAAGGCTGGATCTGAAATTATACTTGCCCAAAGATCCACAAAATGGCTTTTCATAAATATGTTCCTAAGAGAAAGCTTGTTTAAATAAAATATATTCAGTCAATCGTTTTTCAAACTGAATGAAGTGGTCAATTTAAAATAATATTTTTCACCGGTTAAAATAAAATCATTTAGGTCCATATTTATGAACAAGTTTGTTTCGTTTATAAATATTAATTTTTTGAAAGGGAGTTTAGCTACGAAAGCACATTCATCCAAAGTTGCTGGGAGTGGTCTCCGAACCCCTGCTCTTGGTCTTTGGGTGTCGCGGTTGTTCCTCACCATCCCCTCCGGGATATGAAACGTCCCCTCCTCCGTCCCCCCATTCGAGCCCCCTAAAAAGGGAAAATACTCCATTTTAGCTCGTTGACTCACTGTGCCATAAAGTAGCCCTAAACTTCACTGATCCACTGTGCCGTAAAAATAGCCCTAAACTTTAACTGAAAGAACTTTTTTAGTAATAATATAATATAATAATAATAATAATAATAATAATATATATATATATATATATATATATATATATATATATATATATATATATATATATATATATATATATATATTTATATATATATATATATAAATACATATATTTATATATATATATATATACCATTTAGTTAAACCAGTCTACAACTGTTTTTGGACTAAAAATCAACGTACATTGATACCTTTGCTACTGTTACATCTTATACAAAATAAAAAAAAAACCTAGCAAACCCCAATCGTTTTGGCATATATCAAAACAGCAAACCATCTTCTATAGCCCATTTCTAAACTTTACGCTGACAAGTCCACTTAACACAACTGACGAATATAAAGTTTGAACCCATACTGGGATCTGATGTTTTGTTAACAGTGTTGTTGTCAACTCAAAATATCAGAAGGCACTAGATTTTATTAAAAAAGTCAAAATGCCAATATTTGATGAAAAAAGCAATAGACGCTTCAAAAATCAGTAAAAATAAGAACACACGTTTAGTAAAATTTTGCACCAAAGTAGCAATAAACGCCTATATCTATTGCAAAATGCACCAAAATTGGCAACACTGCTCATAAATATCATCTATTACAAATAATCGATTTAATATCACAATATCAATGTATTGTTCCCATAAAATATCAAGTGGACTTAGTTTTTATTTTTCGCGGCCGAAAAGTAAAGTTAATATATATATATATATAAATATATAAATATATATATATATATATAGTATATATATATATATATATATATATATATATATATATATATATATATATATATATATATATATATATATATATATATGGATCATGTCAATTATCCGCCTGCATCTCCGTATATATCTCCCATCCAATTATAATCATTTGAGAAATATCAAATTAAACTATTGTAATAAAAGAGCTTCATACCATTAAAAATATTTAAAAAAGTTTAAATCTATGCTACCTAACGTAACTTGTAACATAACCTTACATAACATAACCTTACTTAACGTAAACATAAACTTATATTATTATATAATTTATTTCACTTTCCACCGTTTCAATAAACAACAGAACAACAAGTTATATAAATATATAGGAAAAAAAGTTCAAAACCCTTCACTATGCGAGCGCAGTTTACATTTTGTTCGATAACGTAACTCTATGAAAGAAATTGACTTCAGCTTCATGGGACACAGATAATGGACATGAGCCATATATATATATATATATATATAGTATATATATATATATATATATATATATATATATATATATATATATATATATATATATATATATTGTTCAAATCGTAAATTGTCAAACACTGTAATTTCGGCTTTATTTTTTTACGACAATACATCTATATATATATAGGTATATATATATATAGGTATATATATAGATATATAGTATATAAGTTATATATATATATATATATATATATATATATATATATATATGGTCTTGTCGGTTTTATGTCAACATTATCTTCTTTTTCTATAAAATAATACATTCGGACGAGTTATTTGAATTTGGACTTATTGTAAACCATATAGTAGAGATATTACAAGTACATCGTCCAATGTTATAATTTTCGGACCACCTCTTGTGTGTGTGCAATGTACTACAAAATAAAACACATAGTATATTATTTATTTATGTAATCCATTTGGGGTCATATATATTTTTAGTATTTTTTTCTGTGTTAAATTTTTTTTTTTTAAGGAAAATGACTAATATTTGCTTTTTAAAATAGCTGTTGATTAATTACAACCAAAATATGCAATCGGTATTTAGCCCCTGAATGTCTTATGAGTGCTAAAGGCCTAACAAAAAATTGCCCGACAATATTGCCTATAGGCACACAGACTCCTACTGTAATATATATATACTGTGATAAACATTGCGAAGCTTTAGAGTATAATGACTCCGGCTTCATAATGCCAAAGTGCCAGGGAGTCTTGTTTTGAAACACTCACTAAGGATACTGCCACAACACTCTTTTACGCAGTTAAAACACAGTAGAGCTATGATTAGTGATTAACCCTTAGTTTGTTTAACCATTCACACCTACTAACCACCTTTTTTCCCACTATTTTCGACACTGTCATTTCACGCTTTTGCATGTCACTTCGAATTACTCTCTTAAAAGGGCTCCGCCAGCGAGTCCTAAAGCTCCCCGTAAAGCACGTAGGGGGGCTGCTCTGGGATTGTGGAATTTCTGTCCCTCTCCTGGGGGACATCTGGCACTAACCCTTCCTTGTTAGAGGAGGCCAGTGGTGTCGATTGATGTATGATTCAGAACATTTTTATGTAAATATTTTTCTTATTTTTCAATCTCCCATTCTAGATAGGTAGACGGAGAGAGGGATTGGGAAATGTAGGAGGAGCGAAAGGATATCTAAGCTATCGAATGGTGTGATCCCTAGAGGCGCTTTCTTCACCACATATACGAAATTTGAAAATATTAAAAATTTAATAAAGCAAGCAAAACTGTTCATTTTGCCCGAGAAAGAAAACGGGATTTTAGTGCTAATACGTGAAATAATTTAAGGTAACGTAAAAAATGTTTGTGAGTAAAATACGTTCGTATTGGTTTATTTTCCAAATAGATTGTGTATACATAACACAACATATCAACCTGAACTTAGAAGGCAATAAACCGCAACATAACCTATATGGAAGGACGATGCAGTAAAACTCAAATTAACCAATATGGATCAACATTGCTGTAAATTTCGACCTAACAAACACGGATTTACTTTGCCGAAACAGATTTTCTCTTGTTTTCAGGTAAAGTTTTTGCACTACAGAAAATATCCAGACACGCCGCTGTCCCGGGAGCTGCCAAACGTACGATGCGTAAAAGAGTACGATATTAAATAATTACTTTTGTTTTGTATTTAAATTTTTTCGATCCTGCTCAAATTTATTGTTAGTATCATATAATAACAATATATGAAAAAAAAGGTGCACCATAAAACTCATAAGGACCAAGCAAAATATGCAAAAATAACGGGGACCAGCCCAAATGCTCGACACATCAAAAATATCCCATACAGCCCGCCGCAGTCGTTAGAACAGGTTTGGTTTGGTTGGATTCGCTAGAGAAACTCCAAATAGGCAATTTTTTTTTTTTTTTACAAATGTCGATATTTGGTACTGGCTTCAAAATAACCATTTGAAGTTAATATATAAAGGTGGCAGCAAAATAGTTTCGCGTTGTTCTCAAGATATGTCGGTATGAAATATCTACGGAAAGATATGGTTCGAAGGAACAAAATTGGAACCGACTATAATTTTATTCATATATTGCTGGTGCAATAAGGAAAAATCTATAAAGTTTTTCAAAGAAGCTAATTAACAAAAGTACAACAATCGATTACAACTATCTTCGTGAGGTTCGTTTGTTTAATTATTATTATTTAGGTTAAGTTACGTTAGGATAGGTGGTTTGGTTAGGTTGTATATATGTTTGGAGCAGGCACTTTAGTGGCAAGGACTTGTTCCAGTGTGTGTTAAAATGTATTTCTGAATTTAAACAAATTTTATTTTTTTTATAACATAGTAGGAAATCTGTAAATTTCAGAAAAATTTTATGCGATAGAACTGGTCCGAATTTCTGTATTTCATAGAAAGTAATAACTAGACCCAAAACACACACACACACTATATATATATATATATATATATATATATATATATATATATATATATATATATATATATATATATATATATATATATATATATATATATATATATATATATATATATATATATATATATATTAGTATTGTATTTTTGTTTGTAGTTTTTTTATTTTTTGGAGAAAAAAAAATTTTTTTGATTTTTGAGAATCGTGACGTCACGCGAAATACAATTTGTAAACAAACATTTTTTTAAGTTCGATTAAGTATCAGTTTTAACCCTAGGCCCTATATCCGAGTTCAAATTCTTAAAATAGGGCTTATAGTCTATGACACAATGAAACATCAACACTAAAGAGTGTTATTTGTAATAATGATAATATATTACATCAGAAATAAAAGAAACATGTTTGAAACATGATCTTTTAGACAATTTTATAGTGTAGAAATTTGAAACAAGAGTAGCCTTGCTATGATATTACTATTCTAATTTTTTTTATTTCTATTGATATTAAATCACTTAAATATCAAAAAAAATTAAAAAATATATATATAAAAAAGCAAAATATGAAAACAAGCAAAAAATCATGATTTGTTGGAGCAAAAAATCAAGTGAAAAAATCAGTTGATTTTTTCCGTGCCATCCCCGATTCTAAGGAGGAATAAAAAATTAGTATCGGAATGGTTGGTAATGCTATCTGAGAATTAAGTAAAGAAAGTAAAAAAAATTTTTGATTTGCTATAAAGAGAACAATTTTTTTTTTTGAACTTCAATATGAATTTGATTTTTTTTTTATTTCTATTCTTCGTTTATTTCGATGTGAATGTTTAGTATTTGTGTGTCCACAATGAGTGTTGAAAACGGGATTTTTAGATTATTTGATTTGAGGTAATTTTACTTATTTTATCATTAAATAAAAAGAATTGTAATATTTTATGTTGAGGTGAAAAAAGTTTAATATATAGCACGGTATAATATATATATATATATATATATATATATATATATATATATATATATATATATATATATATATATATATATATATATATATATATATATATATATATATTAAAATCTTTACTACTATCCCAGCGGCGGTAAAGTTGTCTCTATGTTGATGACTTTGCGCTACATATATCCGGTGCCAGTCTGCCTTTTCTTGAACGGCAACTTCAACTACCAATAGAGAATATTTTACAATGGGGTAGCTCCCATTTCTCACCCATAAAAACATCAGCAGTACTTTCTAAGAAAAAAGGGAATCTAAGAACTTGCCTATATGGTTCGTCCATTCCTGTAACTTCACAGGTCAAATTTCTAGGACTCATTCTAGATGACCACTTAACATACGAACAGCATATTTAACTCCTGAAAACGACTTGTCATCCCGCCTCAAAATCTTGGGGTGATGATCGTAAGTCCCTTTTACGTCTCTATATCACCCTAATTCGATCGAAGCTGGACTATGGCTGTTTAGTATATGGTCAGGCCTCCCCAACTCTACTACACCTGTTAGATCCCATCCAAAACGAGGCGACCCGCATCTCCAATGGGGTCTTCCGATCATCCCCCTCCCGGGTGAGCCCTAAAGTTCAATCCAACGTGATGCCACTCTCTCTTCGTAGGGATTACATCGTGCATAAGTTACCTTCGCTTGCAAACCCCAATACCGTCTGCTCTGACCGATTTTGCAGGAGATATCTCAGAATCCTAATTACTGGCCATTTGCAAACACAGTTTATAATATCCTTGCAAAAGGTGTTGTATTTCTCTTATGACGAAAGGTATACACCTTGGCTATTCCTTGATCCCAACATTTGCAAGGTCCTGACCTTTCTCTCTCCAAATCTAGCCACCTTGCTAAAGGCATCATTCCTATCTCACTCCGTAGTTCACGGTGAATTTACTCGTGTTTACTGGCGGCTCTAAAACAGGGGACAGTCGGGTGCGTCTGCCATTTTTCCTGACAGCAACCTCTCTCATACCCTCCCCACCTAATGCTTCAATTTTTACAGTAGAACTAATGGCCATAATGACTGCCCTTTCTAGAATTCTATTCCTTAACCAAGACCACTCTTTTGTCGTCTATTCAGATTCGCTCAGCGCGCTTAAAATCCCTTATTCTAGAAATACAATGGTATCCGTCGTACAATTTCGTCGGCTGTTCCACTCCCATAAGAAACCAATCACATTATGGAGGACCCCCTCTCATGTAGGGGTAATTGGCAATGAAATTGCTGTTAGAGAGGCAAAAATGGCCACCCTTTCTTTTCGGAGCTGTTCCAGGTACCTCCCGGGTGGCATTCGACAAGGCCGCCTCCCATTAACTGATTACTATCCTGCTCTCCGACAAGCTTTCGATCTTATTGGCAAGGACGCTGGACGAATGATCAGCGGGGTGCGAAACTTAGAAATATAAGGCCGAACATAAATCAGCGGTCTTCCTCCCACCGACTAAAGCGCTTGCACGAGGTAATACTTGCATACCTCCGCATTGCCCACACCAATATTACTCACAGCCACTATATGTCACGGGACCCACCTCCGATCTGCAAATTTAGCCGTCGCCACATCTTCATTGATTGTCCCCAACTGGACTCCATTCGTCGTCGTAATTTTCCTACTTTATTTTTTATCCCATATCTTATTCGAATCTTCCCACTTTTGCAGTAACTATTTTCTTCTATCTCTAAGAATTGAATATTCTTTACAATATTTGATTTTATGTAATATTAGGACTATCAATAATGTAGGGTAATCTTTTTATTTATTTTTGTCTGAATATTCATTTTGCCATTTAATTTTTTTTTAATATTTAAAATATATGAGCAAGAACCCACCCATGCAGAGTTGATTATTCAACCGAGTGTGGCCGCTTCTCAGCGAACTGTGGTGGGTCCTGCACATTGATTCCAATATATATATATATATATATATATATATATATATATATATATATATATATATATATATATATATATATATATATATATATATATATATATATATATATATATATATATATATATATAAAATCACAATTTATTCGCTCGCAGCACGACTAAGCTGTTACACGGCACCGATCGCGCATTTGGAGAGAGCGGTCTGCCATGCATGCACGACAACCTGCTGTGCATCTACCCTATGGTATTGCTTAGGTTGTTTTTATTTAACCTGATAAATACCTATAATTTAACTACAAGATAAAATAATTTTGAAAATGAAAAAAAAAAATCTCATTTAAGACAGATAATAAAAAATACACAAAATCGACTTTATGAAACCACAAATTTTAGTTTAAAATAAATAAAATCTTTTAGTCCACCGCTATATTTAAAAATGCATACTGGTTTGGTGGCGCACCGTACCGCACCTGGTGCGTCGGTCAACTACCTAATATATATATATATATATATATATATATATATATATATATATATATATATATATATATATATATATATATATATATATATATATATATATATATATACTTTTTTAATTATCACCTAAGATGTAGCCAATTCAATCATTTCCCGCATATGGACAAGCATAAATTTTAAAAAGCTTATTTTACTTATTTAGCTTCACACGTGATTTTAAGGAAAATATTTGACCCCATTGAAAGAAAATTTGTAGTATTGGAAATATTCTAATTAAGAATTTTTTTCAAAACAAACGGAAGTTAAAGATTTTCGTGCCCTTTCCTATATTTAGAATATTGACTGGCGTTTTTGGGTGAGAAAACAAACTAACCCGAAATATTTCACTCGAAAACGCTCAGGTCATTTTTCGGAATAAAAAACCGGGAAACAAATGCAAACACAAAAATATCTTTCGAGCACTTTGTTCGTAGAAATCAGTGCTAGAATAAGTCTATTATTTGGAAATCTCAAGAAAAAGCCAAAGTAATAAAAGTAAGGCAGAAAGGTCTTCAACGCCGAATTTTCTAAAAATCACAGCATAAAAAAAAAAAAAAAAAAAAAAAAAAAAAAAGTGACGTCTTTAGGAAAAAGTTACAGGCTCTCAAAGTTTGGAATAATTCAAGTTTTTTTCTCTATACTTCAACCGACCTGAAACTCCACCTTACCTCTTACCGTATAGTACGAAATAAGCGACTAAAAAAATTGAGAAAATCGAAAAATATAGCCAACACATGTATTGCAAAACTAAAGTGTAAAAAAAAAAAAGATCTATCTTTAGCACCAGTTAACTTCTAGAAACGATTGATTTTTTACGAATTTCATTATGTTAGGATAAAATTCTCATTTTTTTATTTTGGCAAAATTTTTTTTAAATGAATGAAAATATGGCATAATAAGTATCAATGTTTATGTAAAATTGAAACAAAGTGCAAGAATCATCGCATTTAAATACCGTTATTTTTCAATCAATTAAAAAAGGTGACTGTCGCGTTCGAATTACATAGCAGAGACTGTGCGTGAATCTAGCCTATAAAATTTTTTGTATTGCTGCCTTAGGCATCTCTTAGTTACATTTTGATGTTGACAAAGGTAAGAGAACTTTCCATTCTCTTTAAGTATAAATAAGGGAGACTTTTAAGTTTATTTTAAGCGTATATATATATATATATATATATATATATATATATATATATATATATATATATATATATATATATATATATATATATATATATATATATATATATATATATATATATATATGTGTGTTATTATATTCATTTCTTAATATATATATTTTCGTACAGTTATTAAATGCAATTTTTTTTTTCTAAACTTATTTTATTCTGGTGCGCAAAATTTTTAAAAGATCCTTTTTATAGTAGTTTCGTAACATAACTTGGCTATATTATTCCCTCTCCTAGCGATTAAAAAATAACCTAGGCGCAAAGTGGGATAGAATAAAGTTCGGGTTAATTGGAGTACAAGAAATGCCTGTGGGACCAAACTTTGTGAGCCTAACTTTTTTTTTTTCCTAAGGACGTCACCAATATGTTTTTTTTACTAATTTATTTTACTCTATGCTGTCATTTTTTATAAAAATCGACGTTGAAGACCTTCTGCCTTACTATTACCAAAATTAATACTTATCGAAATTCTTTTATAAATTTGTAAATAACATTTGTTAATGTTAATATTAATATAAGGCTTATTCCGGGACAACAATGGGAAAAAACGGCTCCCCGTTCCAAAGTAATGAAGGGAAGTACCAGTACTTTCATTTTATTTGAAAAATTATGTTGTCAGTTATTTTCATGGTTGCACCCTCACAGGTGCTGGGTATGGCTGTGGTAACGTCATCCAAAATGGTCGCCATTGCAATGGAAACAAACTGCCTTATCTCAATCGCTATCTAACTAATTTTTTTTTAGCTTGTTGGAAAGGTACTGTTAAAGGCTAAATATAAAGGCCTCATCATTGCCAAAAAAAAATTTTTTTTTGGTTACTGGTAAATTTAAAATTCTTGAAATATATTAATTTTTTATATTTTTTTTTTTTTTTTGTCAAAATGACTAAAATTACATTATAAGAATATGTTCCACATTACTTTATAAATGATGTTTTAACAAATTCAAGTATTATATGAGCATAAATATACAATAGGAAAGATTATAAATTGGCTTCATCACTATCTCCGTCAGTGTAACCAGGTGGATACAAATTATCAAAAGTTCAAGTCGTCAACATTGCAACTACACATTTGCAAGGTGGTGAACATCGGTTATTGGTTGAAACTGCGAACTGATGTTCTGTTGAGTCTGCTTTGTTACAGAAAAAACATGTATTTTTTTCTGCTAGGTCACCGAACGAAGTTGTGAATGTTGTTCGTGTGCTACTTGTAGAAGGTTCATTTATAATGTCAATTGCTTCTTGTCTCTCTACATATTTGGCTTCCAATCTTGCTAGTTGCACCTTGTGGGTGCACCGTTTATAGCAGTTTATATTCGCCCAGTTCGTCTATATAAAAAAGTAACTCATCATTCAAATTCTCTGTCTCCGAACTTCTTACGTTTAGTAAGGGCATCTAGTTGTTTTGAGGATTTTGATTCAACGACAAGTGATTTCATTTTTCTTTTTTTTTTTTTTTTTGACACAACACAGAGACTGTAGTCAATACTATTGTTCTATTTCCTCTTTGATGGTGGCATCTTAACTTTTAGTACCCATTTCATTATTACTGGCCGCTTTATTTGACAAATTTCATTTTAACAAAAAAAAAATTGAATTAATAAAGCTATACATACTCAAAAGTACACTATCAATAGTAATACTAATAGTATTAATTACGATTCCTAAATATTACATACCACACACGACCACGCAGCGTGACAGCAATAATATATATATATATATATATATATATATATATATATATATATATATATATATATATATATATATATATATATATATATATATATATATATATATATATATATATATATATATATATATATATATATATATATATATATATATATATATATATAATAAAAAAAAAAAAAGTCAAATTAGGGCTAAAACTAACTTTTTTTAACTTAAAACCAGGTATCAACCAAAATATTGTTTTTTCGCAATACATGCTAAGGATTCTTTTAGCTCTTAAAAATACAACAATGCAAAAAATTGAAAATCGGTTAGATAGTGACAGAGATAAGGCAGTTAGTTAATAGTGAAATGGCGGCCAACTTGAATAACGTCACC
>JABUQX010036969.1:12500-70000 GCA_015478945.1 Trachelipus rathkii | reverse complement strand
CTGATTATATGAATATGTACTTTCAAATTGATTTGTTGCTGGCTCATTTACATTTTGATAACGGCTACCAGCTGATGCATCATCAAAGATAGGTTTTGTAGTATCATATCCCATGGGTGGTAATGGTTTTTGACTCTGTGAAAAACTTTCATTTTTCCTATAATCAGAAATTTGCTGCCGCCCTCCATAAGACTGATTGTGGTCGTAATTTTTAGAATACTGATCTCCTAATGTGTTCCTATTCATACCTTCAAATTCATTAGAATCATTATAATGCTTTGAATCTTTGGAATACCCTTGGTCAAATGAATAAGGTCTGTCATAATAATTTTTACTATCATTATGGTCTTTCTGTGGTTGAATATTTTGAATTCCTGGCTTAGTATTTACATTAGTTTGATTATCTTGCTGAACCTTTTGAATTACTGGTTTTGAATTCTGCATCATAGACCGCAGCTTTGTAACTTTTTTATTATCAGTTGCTTCAAGTTTTTTCAAGTAACTCGTTAATTCTAGCTGTTCATCGGTATTTAAGGTCTTGAAATTAAATAAAAGTTTTTGAAGCTCTTCAAGAGACATTTTATCCATGTCTTTTTTGTCTTTTCCAGCTTCTTCTTCATGATCATAAGCAGACTGCAAGAGAGACAATGCAGTATTTTTTGGTATTTCACTTTCTGGTGTTACCTTACTTTGATCCATGTCTCTACCAGAAACAACCCCAGAAGGAAACAAAGCTGGAACAGCATTAAAAGATCTATCTCCAGACGGCTGTGCTTGGTTAGCATATGATCGAACAGCATTAAAAGATCTATCTCCAGACGGCTGTGCTTGGTTAGCATATGATCGATCAGAATTTGAAATCTGCACAGCCCCTTGATTCACAGATGCTGGAGGCAAAAGATTTGGTCCTCCATAACTTTCTTCTGCCTGTGTTTTTAATTTGTACTGTGTATGATTCTCTGATATAGCCATCAAAATTTCTTGCAAAACAGTTTCATCAACGTCTGATTTTCCAATATTAAATAGTTGTTGAGCAATGTACTGAGCAATTTGCATGGTGGTCATACCAATGGTAGCTGTAGACATCAAATTTAGATCAAGGCCTAAACTTTCAATTCGTTTTGATTGAACATTTGGAGAGAATTTTTCAGCTTCTTTCAAAACCCAGTTAGTGCACTCAATAGCTCTCTGAGTTCTAGCAGATGTCATCATGCCAAGAATACCTGATGATAATAAAGAGCTAAGTTTAACATTAGCAAGTCTAAGCAAAACAATATTATCGTTGTTTTCAAAAAGATTCATAGCATTTCCACCGCCTTCTGTCACATAGGTTGCCTTTTCTAAAAGTGCTTTTGTCCCTGGATACAAAGAACCTAACTGATCTTCTAAATTCGTAAGAAGTTTCAGTGTACCAACAACAGAAAATACTGGTTCATTAAATTCTTGTAAAACACTACTTTCAGGCTCATGGGGTTTTTCATTCCTTCTCCATGGGCTTCTACTTCTTTCTGAAGAAATATTGCTACGGCTAATAGGTGCCTTATGCTTAGGACGTTCAATGGAATCTAAGAAGTCTGTTTTCACATTTCCAAAATCGGGATCATCAATTCTGTATCTAGTTAAAAATTCTTCACGTCTCTCTTTATAATCAAATACACAAATTTCCTTCAAGCGTATAGGCCAAAAATCAACCCATTCTGAAGTAAAATCAAAGTATTTTATATCATATCCTTGTTGTTTCACTTCTCTGCAACGACGGTCCCAAAACCTTTCCCACTCATTTTTGTAGCGAGGATGAGATTCAGGATTCTTTAGATAGCGTTCCTGCATTTAAAAAAAATAAAGATGTATATAATATTTGAAAGAGAGAAAAAAAATTAAATTACTCTGAACATCCAGAGAAAGCACATAAAATTAATACCAATTTCATTTTCAAAAGATTTTTTACGTGGGGAAAAAAAAGTAAGTTTCTAACATTTAAAATATATAATAAGGTAAATTTGCTAATTGTTAATGAATTTTAAAAATTATTAAATATTTTTAATTATCTTTACAAGGTATACTGAATCAAAATAAGTAAGCATAAATTATCAAAGTAGAATTTAACATTTAACAATTGTTTAGAGAAAATGATTTTTCTTTCAGATTAATTAACATAAAAGATAATGATTATTATTACTGACTATGTAAGACCAGTCATTTAAATAACAAAATGATGAAATGATAAACAATACAAAAGAAAAACACATACTATTGTATATACTGATAATTTATTATAAAAGAATAAATTTATTTAATTATAAATTAATAAATTTATTTATAATAAATTGCATAAAAAAAGAAATGGCGACCATGCCAGGATTAGGTTTAGAAAATTTCTTATATAAAGTATAATAAAATAAATTTGCTTCAAGACTAGAATTGGGGAGTAGGTTTAAAATTTGTGATTGTGACTCCACCCATTAGGAAATATATGACTCAGACTCCAACCATTAGAAAATATGAATTGGACCCCACCCATCTGGAAATATTCAGATCAGAGTTTTGCTACTTGCTTTGTTAAGATACATTAAAATAAAAAAAATTGATTTATTGATATTCATATATTGATATCAAATTTGGAAAAATTAGATAATCATATTTTAATGAAGTTAATTTGAATACCCTCCAAACTTATGGCCAACTTCGAAATCAAAAAGGCTCCAACTCTAACCTAAAACAACCGACTATACAAATAACCATATCTAGACTACTAGAGATAAACATACAGTATGGTTGCTGTTAAATGTTGAACACCTCATACTTTTTCCTATAGTTTATTTAAGAACAACATATTTTATATTTTTCATAGATCATGATAATATATTAAGTTTTTTTTAAACAACCTATATATCATAAGGCGAGTAAGAGCAGTTGCACAAGAATTGTTTTTAAAAAAGGAAAAGAATAGAACTTAATTATATACTAATCAAAACACATTTAAGCAAGTAATATAACATTATGAAGCATTTTATATATATATATATATATACTACTATATATAAAGGTATAATATAAATATAATATATCATAGATATTATTATATTATAAAATTTAAAATTTAGTATAATGATATACACTAAACTATATTATACTATATTATTATATAATAATATATATATATATAGTATATAATATAAAGGCTTTAATATAAATCTCAATGTCTCTTCTACAATAATATAAATTTGCCTTTAAATATGATCTTATGTCCTAAGTACTGAATTTTAATGAAAGCCCCCTTTAAGCAAAATTCAATTAATTATATTAATTTTTATTTCCACAATATTATATATTTAAGAATTTTTTTTTTTGAAATGCGAACAGCCTAAATTTTCTTTTAAGGGAGGGTCTAATTATTGCTCCAGTCTGAGCCCAATTATCCCCCCCCCCCTAAAAATGTACATAAAATTCTTAATGTTCAGCCGATTTTGACCAAATGAACACCAAACTAAAGCTTTTTTTCTGACCGTCTAAACGTCGTATTTGAGTGTTTTTCTGTGTCCTGTAGTCATTTTTGATGTTGCAGTTTTTGAAATCAATTTTTGACATTTGATCGAAAGCCATCCTACAATTAATTTTTCGAAATGACTCAATCTTAGAAATATACACAAGATAGATGGTCATTATCTAAAAAAATGGCTGGAGTGGAATTTTGATATTTGACCTCCATATTACAGAGCAATGGTCGATTTTCGAAACCTACTTTTTGGGTTTTCAAATTGAAAAATTGGGACTTTTTTTTGTTTATCCGATCTGCATGAAATTTTCAGGACATTTGTAGTCAAGGAGAGATGCACATATTTTTTATTTAAATAATTCTCTTTGGGAATAGGCATAACTATTGGATTTGATTCTTGGAACATAATATTTCATATAACAGAAGATTTTTTGGAAATTTTTAAAAGTTTTTCTTTTGAGTATAAGAAAAAATTATCTAAGTAACAAAGAGTCATCTCGCGTATCTTAAGCAAGCCCTGAAATAATTTTATGTTGTAACAGATAAGTAGAATTATATATATACATATATATATATATGATATATTTATTATATTGATCTATATTGATTATATTATGGCCTAATATTTATATATATAAGCTACCTATAATATATATATATATATATATATATATCAATTTGTAATGTATAGTATAAATTTACTATTATATATATATAACAATGTTTGAAAATGATGTTATTTTTATTCTACTAATCGACCAAACATACAAATTTTCCGGGGCATGTGTGCTTCGATGGTTAGCAGTTTTTTAACACTTAAATAATTTTTGTATACAAAATTTTTTTTTAAAAATTTCCCAAAAATTTTTTTTGGAAAATTATTCCCAAGAACGAATCCAAAACTACTGCATATACAAAGAAATTATTTTTAAAAATAATGTGCATCTCCCCAACTACAAATATCCTGAAAATTTCATACAGATCATCAGAAAATAAATATCCTAACTTTTTAATTTGAAAACCCAAAAATAGTAGGTTTTGAAAATCAACCATTGCTCAGATATGGGGTAATATCAAAATTTCAGTTCCAACTTTTTTTAGATAATATCCAATCTTTGTAAATATATTCTCCCCATTAGATAAAAATTGTAAGAGTTTGACAAATGTCAGAAACACATTTTTTCAAAAATTGAAAATACCAAAACAATAAATTTAAACCATAACTTTTTCTAACGTCTAAAACGACGTTTTCGAGTGTTTTTCCGTGTCTGTAGTCATTGTTTTTGGTATTTTCAATTTTTGAAAATCTATGCTTTCGACATGTCAAAACTCCTCTTCAATTTTTTTTTGGAAATAACTTCAATCTTGAAATATACAAAGATTGGACTATTATCTAAAAATTGTTGGAATAGAATTTTGATATTTCACCCCATATCTCAGCAATGGCCGATTTGGGTTTTCAAATTAAAAAGTTGGGGTATTTTTTTTTCTGCTTATCCGACCTGCATGAAATTTGTAGTCGGGGCAGATGCACATTTTTTATTTGGATAATTTCTTTGTATATGCAGTGGTTTTGGATTTGTTCTTGGAACAAATTTTCATAAAAAAAAAAAATTCAAATTTTTTTTTAATTTTTCTTTTGAGCATACAAAAAAATTATCTAAGTAAAAAAGATGTATCCATCGCCAACTATAGCAAGCCTGAGTAAAAAATTTGATATGAAAAATAAGGGGTAGTAAAATATATATTTAAATATTTTCACCTTTTTCCCAATTCAAATGTTTGAAAAGTGATATTTTTTTTTACTTATTCGATCAACATCAAATTTTCAAGGCTTGTATAGTCGGGCGAGATACATCTTTGAGTATACTCAAAAGATAAATTTTAAAAAATTTCCCAAATATTTTTTTTAGAAAATTTGTTCCAAGAACAAATCCAAAACTACTGCATATACAAAGAAATTATGTAAATAAAAAAGTGCATCTCCCCTGACAAATGTTCCTGAAAATATTTCATGCAGACTCGGATAAGCAGAAAAAATATAATATACAACTTTTTAATTTGCGAGCACAACCCAAAAAATAGTAGGTTTTGAAAATCTCACACCATTGCCAGATATGGGCAAATATCAAAATTCTGTTCCAACATTCAAAATAATGACTTTAGACACAGAAAAACACTTGAAAACGACGATTTAGACGTCAGAAAAAGCTACAGTTTGGTGTATTTGGTCAAAATCAGCTAAAAAGGAATTTTGTCCACTTTTAAAAGGGGGGGGGGAATCAGGCTCAGCCTTGAAGCAAAATGGACCCGTAAAAGTTCACATTAACGTCACAATTTAAAATATAAATTAATATATATATATATATATATATATATATATATATATATATATATATATTATAAATATATATATTATATATATTTATATATATATATATATTATATTATATAATATATTATAAATAATTATTATAGAGATATAATAATAATATATTCATTGAGTATATATATTATATATATATAATATATATATATAATATATATTATATTATATATATATATATATATTGAAACCATCATGACTAGAAAAAACATTCTTGGATATCATGAATGTTTTTTAATGTATATTTGTCAAGCAGGAAAATGAGATCATAAAAAATTTTTTTTTTTTAAATTTGGTGAGGTAATGTCACTGAAATAGGTTTCTAAATTACTTTAGAAAGTGTAGCATTATTACATATAGCCTACTCGACATTTCCATTACAAGATAAATTTCAAATCTCATTCTCATTCTCATTCTCTCTCCAAAATGTTTGGTGTGCCCCTAGTGTTTGGGCTCTAAACTTGGGTGTGTGTACCTGTAAATAGCAAAAAAGAGCCAACCATCACCTGAAAATTTAATTGAAATAATTTTCTCAAAGAAACCAATAAATTTTTTAATAAATATATATATATATATATATATATATATATATATATATATTATATATGTATATAATATTTATATATTTATTATATATTATTAATAATAATATATTCCTTATACCTAGAGTAATCGTGGAAGATCCTCGTTAGGAGAGAGAGTAAACTCAATACTATATCAAATATAAATATATATAGTGATAATATTGGTGTAAAACAAGTCTACCTTTCAAGGATAATGTTAAAAATAAATTTAATGAAACTCAAAAATATTTCCTATTTTTTTGAATAAGTGATATTTCCCCCCCCCCCTTTTTTTTAAAAGAATTTTTGGTTAAAAATTATATTTATTCTAAGGTCTGCATACGAAAAATACATGTTTTAAAAATTACAACTAAGTGGAGAAACTAAATCAGATTGTGGCATTTGATCCAAAACCCATGATGATGACAGAAGAAATATTTATTAAATTTGGGAAGGATAACTTCTCAAAAATCGATAAGAGGCATTGGCAAATGCCAGTAAAGAACGAGGTTATCCATAAAGCAAACTTCTTAACACCTGATGGAAACTACGAGTTTTTGAAGATGCCTTTTGGTTTAGTCAATGCAGAAGCAACCCTACTCAGTATGCGCCACACCGATACTTATTTAGATGATTTTGTGATACATACTAAAACCTGTTACAAACATGTAAAAGAAATGTCAGAACTGTTTCGGAGGTTAGCGGAAGTAGGCGTGACGTTAAAGCCATCAAAATGCGAAAGATATGGAATTCCTCAGACACAACATAAAGGCAGGAATATTGGGGATGCAAGAGTGTAATAACAAGAAAATCAGAGACGCCGTAAGTTCACAGACAAAAAAGGGCATTTGATCTTTCCTAGAACCGACAGGGTATAGAAGTTTCGTTCCGAGCTACGCCGCTATAGCCAGCCCTCTTTCTAACCTAACAATGAAAAGACAACCCAATAAAGTAATTTGGAATACAGTCCAAGAAAAGACATGCCAAGGGTTAAAAAAATTATTGATCAGCAAACCCTTGTTAAAGCTCCCCGCTCTCTCAAAACCGTCGGTGTTGCAAACAGATGCCAGTGATACATTGCTTGGAGCCGTATTGATGCAGGATCATCAAGACAGACTTTTTCCAATATCATATGCTAAGAAGAAGCTGTCAACATAAAAAGGCATACTCTACATTGGAAAAAGGCCTGGAGATATTACTCGGAATTGGAAAATTTGATAACTATTTGTACAGATAAAAGTTTGTCCTCCAAACGAATCACAGACCCCTCACATATATGCAAAAAATCCCTGTATGTAAATACGAAAATTATGAGGTGGGCTCTTTTTCTCCTGAAATATAAATACAGTGTAGAATCCATAAAGGGGATAGAAAACACAGTGGCCAATTATCTTGACTCTAGGGTGCCAATGGAAGTTCCAAAGAAATACCTCAGAATTCCTTCCTAAGGTGGGGTATGTGTAACAAGATTAAAATTCCTCCTTGTTACTGAAAGTAAACTTCTTGGCCAAACAAAGATTAAATGTGCAAATAGATTTCAATATCAAAATTAATACATAGAAAACTGATATTTTTATGAATTTTACGAAAGAGAATTTATATTAGAGAAAATAAGATATATATAAAATAGCTCTCATCCAATAATCTAAATATTGTAATGTATTAACACATCACAAAAAAATTGATACTTTAATGTATTAATACTTAACCATATACTGACCAAGTATATTGGTTAGGCAATTAACATATAAATATGAAATAAATTGTTAATTTAATGAAGTTGAGTTAGTCAGGAGTTTGTCAGCTAATGCTATATAACTATTATCACTGGGAAACTCTACAAGAGTTATTTAGAAGAACAGAAGAGCTCTAATAAAGAATACTAGGAAACTGCAAGAGAGTTAGTTAGGGGAGCAGAAGAGCTTCAATAGAGAATACTAGGAAAACTGCAAGAGAGTTAGTTGAAGCAGAAGAGCTCCAATGGAGAATGTTAGGTATATTCTACAAGAAAATTAATAAAATGAGCAGAAGTGCTTGACATTGTAAAACTCGACAAAAGAGCTGACAATAGGAGTGAAAGGGCTCCAGAGAAGACCATTGTGGGAAGTGCAAAAAAATCTTTAATATTTCATTAGAATACTTTAAGATGATAATAAAAAATTCCAGGAATTGTCACTAATTTATTTACACACCCACCTATTTCAGTGATTTTTATATATTTCTGATACAACATACATAAAATTACACAATCTCTAAAAAAGCCAAAACTTAAATAATACAATAACTCTTTTTGCCCAAAACTCTAATAATGATCAATTTTTTTTTCTAATTTTGTGTTTATATGGATCTAAAATGCAATAGAAATACACTACTGCATAGACTATAATTCTCAAATAATTGCAGTGATTCTTTCTCCCAAAGCATTTTTCTGACAATCATTTATTTTTTTCAAAAACTTTAGAAAAATTATCATGAATCGTCTAACATTTAAATAGCTATACTCTAGGTTAGTGCGATTTTTTCAAACTTGCTCTCAGAACTTGAATCTATTAAAAATTTTTGAGCAAATGTTCTCTCGTTTTTTAATATTATGTAATATATTATATATTAATACTGTTCGCTAAATTTTTATTATATATATAATAATTATATATATTATATTAATATATATATTGATATTATATTAAAATACTATTATATTTATATAATATATATATATATTATAATGAAAATTAAGACCATATTCACGCAATAATTGCATAATACATTGTATAGTATATATTAGAAACTTCCCAAAAATTGGCTGAAGGGTGTAAGGAAGTCAGGAGATACCTATTTTGTAATAGATGTATAAATGAAAATTATATTAAGCATTAAGATCGAAACTTGACGTTGCCTGCATCGCTTACAGCAAAGTGAAATCAGGAAAAATTAGTGCAAGTGTATAAAGGAATTTTGTATTGGAATGTATGATGTAGGAATTTTCCTTTATTTAGGTTCAAGATGAAGAGTCTATTTATTGACAATATTCATTTTTAAAATTCATAAGAAACTGTAATTAATAAGGTTTCTTTATAAATTTTATTACAAAATATTAGAAAAAAAATTATGTAGTAATGTTTTATGGGTATTTGAATTGACCCATGACCAAATCGTGGGGCAAACGTGAAAATGGCTCACATTTTAGGAATAAAAAAGAAAAGAAGAAAAAAGCAAGAAAAAAAAAAAAAAAAAAAAGAGAGAAAGAGAGAAGAGAGAGAGAGAGAGAGAGAGAGAGAGAGAGAGAGAGAGAGATGAGAGAGAGAGAGAAGGAGAGAGAGAGAGGAGAGAGGAGAGAGAGAGAGAGAGAGAGAGAGAGAGAGAGAGAGAGAGAGAAGAGAGAGAGAGAGAGAGAGAGATGAGACGGTTTATTTTCAAATAGGCAGAGATGAGAGTAGAGAGAGTATGAGAGAGAGAGAGAGGAGAGAGAGAGATGAGAGAGAGAGAGAGAGAGACGAGAAGAGAGATGAGAGAGAAGAGAGAGAGAGAGAGAGAGAGAGAAGAGAGAGAGAGAGAGACGAGAGAGAGCTCTAGTACTTGTTCCTATTTCATAAATTAGAAGTAGGTTAATTTTAAATTCCAGTGGTAAAAAACCTTAAAAATTCTAAATATAAACAAAAACTCTGTAATAGGTTAAATTACTATATATATTTTCTTAATACTCACGTACTAAAAGATTGCAAAATTTTTGAAGTAGGGGAGTGAGGGAGTCAATGAAAGAAAATGGGGATTAAGGTATGGTAGTGAGGGACTATAATTTTTTCTATGCATACTGCATTTGTAATGAAAGTGAATTTGGAATTTTTAAAAACTAAAGGAATACCAAAACATAAATGACAGCTCTAAATAAATGTATGGCAGATGGGGTGCGAAGTAGCCTCCCCCTCCCCATATAAATTACATTGTTTATGCCATCCCTTACTATTTTGCAGTATTTCTCTCAATCACTGGTTTAACACTTAACAGAACTCTGAATCAATATTTTTTTAAAAACATGTTTTTATAATAATAATAATACTTCTAAAAATACAAAAAGGCAAAAAGTGTACAGTACTACTCATATACCCACTTAGTTATATTATACGTAATATTATATTTATATAGATTATAGTATATTATATATATATATTATATATATTATATATATATATATATATGATCACAGTAAACTGTATTTCAAATATTATAATCTTTCTGGGGATTGAAAGTGCTTTAAGAAATCATCAATACACTGCAAATGATCAAATAAGCGGCACAAGTGGGCCTCTTATCACCGTTAACACTTCAATCGTGTGGTTTAATTACGTACCATATGTTAACTCTGATTAAGTAATCAATTTATTTATTACATTTACTTGTAAATATTAATATTATAATAATATATATAATAATATATATTATAATATATATATATATTATATACATATATATAATATATATATTATTATATATATTATAAATAATTATTAATTTATTATATATAATATTATATTATATCCATATAAGTGGGTGTATGTGAGAGGACATCAATGGGGCACTTTGGGGAACAGAAAGGTCATAAAACCTCTTAAAACCATACATTTAGTAAAACTAATTACCTTACTTATGTAAAGATAAAATGTCTTAGAAGTATATATGGTTTAAATAAAAACTTTGAATTTATATTTCCGTTTAGTTGTGTGATTATTTTTACTAGATATAAATAAATATTATTCATATTTGTACACAATATAATTTTGCATGAATTTGCTAAGAACTCTGAACATTACAATGAATATATCCTGAAGAATCTGGTATCAAATATAGAAAGGTTAAACGGGAACCCTTTGGAAGCCACTACATCTCTGAAACTGTGTAGGTACGTCCATACATCGTGTATTTATTTTTAAAAATAGTCAAGTGGAAAGTTGCTAGACAGAGAAATTGAGTTTTTGGTGGGGTAATTTGGGACAGTGATAAATAAATATTGATGTGGTTAAATAAAACACGTAAATCATTGCCTATATCCAACTAAGGGGCTCAGCAACACACCCCCTAACCTAAGGGTATTCCACAAATAAGTTAGCGCAATATGAATAGTCTCTAAATGAATGTATTAAAGAAGGAGTTTAGAGCCTAGCGGAATTTGTTGGCGTGGGACAATAATCTGGGTGCTTCGGGATATGACCCACTAAGACTCAGTGGACAACCGAAACGATCCGGGACCTCAATACCCTTATTAATCTCATATAACCAATAATCTAAGGATAAACCCAAAAAGTAAAGAGTAAAAAATAAAAGCCTAAAAGAAAGCTATAAAGTTTTTTTTTTTTTTTTATAACAGAGAATAAACAACCGCTCACCACGGGCAGAGGGCCCTAATCAAATATACTAAAAATATATCCAAGTAGGTTGCCAAGCATTTAGTACAAAATCCTGGCTTCCTCACGTTTTCGCCAAATCGCTAGTACTGTCTCGTTTCATTTACTGTAGTGGACATGGTTTGTGTGATGGTAAAAATCAACTAGCTTATAAATTTTGATGCTTTTCATACTATTCAATGATCTCTTCAACTGGCGTTAGCGCGGTTTGACGAAAAAAAGATGTAAATGCATTTATTTATTAGCCTGGTGTTTAAAAATAATAAATTTGCCTATATTTTCATCTCAAATTATAAATATATTATATTAAACAACTTTTATTGAGAAAAGTTTGGTTTCCCAATTGCCCCCACCATCAGAAAAATCGTGGGGCATTGGGGGCATTCATTGAAAAGATTTCTAAAAGAGAATACACTCATATAAAATAATATATATGACCTTAATACTAACAATAGTATTTGTAAGCCCAAATGATGAAGTTATCTCACAGTAAAAAATTTTTTTTTGAAAAAGTAAAGTAAATAGGAACTACAAACCTTGGCATTTTTGAAACACCTAATTTTGTCCCTAATTGCCCCACTTTACGGTATATATATATTATATATATATATATATATATACTACTAATAATATAAATATATATATATATAATATATAATATATACTATATATATAATATATATAATACAGGGTGTTTACGAAATGGGGGACAAATTTGAGGATATTATCTTTGACCCATTTCAAGTGTTTTGTCTTAAATAAAGTTACCTGTAAAGTTCCTCATTTAGTAGTAAATGATTAGGAAGGTGCAAGATGTATGATGTGAATTATGGTGTTTATGTTCCGTATGATTGGCTATTATTATTATTAATGATTATATTATTATATAGTATTATTAAATTATCATTAATTAATTAATTAATTATTATTATTATTTTGTTATAATTATTGATAAAACGGTTGAACAAGTATCAGTATTTTCTTATTATTATTATTATTATTTATTAGTGATTATTATAAAAAAAAAAACTCGTTTTTTTTATGTTTTTTTTTTGAGAACCATTATTTTATAATTATTAATATGTGGGGTCAGTGATAAAGTACACTTAACTATTGAAAGCTACTGCTTTTTCACTATTCTTATTATTATTAATATTCTTCTTTATAATTATTCATATTGTTTTGGTTCTTTCTATTCTTTTTATTTTATTTTTATTATCTAATTATGATTATTATTATACTAGGATATAATTAGATATTATTATATTAATTATTATTATTATTATTATTATATAATTTTATTTAATTCAATTTAATATTATTATTATTATATTTTATATTATTATTAATTATTATTATTATTATTATTATTACTATGTGAAGGTTATTATCTTTTAATATACTGTATTATTATTCCTTTTCCTATTCGTATTATTACTATCATTGATCCATACCAGTTATTACTTATCAAATAATTTATGTTACTTTAGAAATTAATCTCGATATTGAAGTGCCTCGTTTATAATTTTTCCTCAATATTTATTTGTTTATTATTGATTTATCTAGCTTGTATCCGTTTCCCGAGGAAATATTTGGCTCGATATTACATCAAAACACATCCACTTCCTAGTATTATCAAATATCCATCCCATAATAGGTGGTACTATGAAGCAACTATCAGCAGTGTCCATATAAGTTCACGATAAGACAGACAATATCTTTTCTATAGGTTACTACTTTACGTTGGAAGTGTTTCCCCGATAGTCCAACGTCACAACTCTACGAACATAACACCAATATTCCACATCAATACCTGCCTTGCCCTTCTAACGCATTTACCTAACTAAACGAAGAAACTCTAACCAAAGGTAACTTATTTATAACGTCAAAAAAGCTGTTAATGGGGCCTCACCAAAGATAATATCCTCCAATATTGTCCCGCTACCCTTCGTAAATCACCCTGTATATATATTATTATATAATATTTATACTATATACTATAATACTACCTACTACTACATTCTGCATAAATAAGCCTATAATATTATATATATTCACTTGTTGCCTCCTGTGCTCCCTAATACTAGAATAGCTGAGCCAGAGAAGAAATTTCACACATTGTGGCCTGGCCTCAGAGATCATTTAAGCAAGAGTTCTGAGAATGTCTAAAATCATATCAATCTATCAAGAGATGTTTAGTTTTGTCATTATTTGAGAGGGAGTGTTATGAATTTTGAATTTGTATTCCTGACGGAAAGGGTAGCCGTCCATAGTGGAGACGTGATAGCATTCAGTTTGTCCTATAAGGCCTATTTTGGGTGGATGTGCTTGGAATATGGTGCTATCTGGAAAAATCATTCAGCGAGTTAATTGGGTGTGGATGTGTTTGATAATGTGTGGGATAAGGTGTGGAGTCTAAGAAGGGGGGGGGAGTAGTCGCACTTTAAGTATATCTGGGCTTGTGAGTGTTTTCAGGATGCAGGTGTGTTTTGAAGTATGATTGGTACATCAATGATCCCGGGGGTAGTGCTACTTGAGGAGATTTAAACTTGTAAACAGCCTATCATGTTAAGATGAGCTCTTATAGGGAGCATATTGGTTTCAGTTTGTAGGTGGTGGACAGGAGTGGAGGGAAGGCAGCCAGTTATTATCCTTTGTTCTGTACAGTTTCTAATTACCTAGTATTAGATCGAGATATTGTTGCAGTCCAGGCAGGTGATGCATAGTTTAAATCAGGGGTGGCCAACCCTTGCACAATATTTTTGGATGATGTTATTGATCTAGTGTGCGCAGCTCACGTGGGCCTACTTGCTCTGGGAGTATTTTATATTTTAAAACATTGGAGCAATGTCACGCCTATTTCTTACTCCCACTGCAACATCGAATCTCTACACATATTTAAGTAAAAAATATTATTTAATTTTATTAGTCCAGAAATTTGTTAAATCTGGCATGATATAAAACAAAGTTAAAACACACAATTTCGTAATGAGTTTATTTGCATGTTTTTGTAGCGTCGCACTATCATTTCAAATTCATATTTTCCGGAACACGACCACACGTAACTCATGTTGAATATAAAATTTTATCTGTGTAAATAAACCATTGCAATGGCAGAAATCGTTGGCAAAGTGTTTATCAGTGATAGTGATTAGTGAGGCAGTGTTCTCTCTTATTTCTTAAAGATTATTTTATGAATTTTATATTTTTTTTATTAGAAGCTCATTAGTATGTGAGTAAGTCTCATTTTATATAACTAAGAAGAATTCTAGAAATACAAGTAGATGTGTTATGGATGAAAATGAAACATATTAATATAGCATATAACTAGTACGTTTCATATGAAAAATCTGATGGAATATATATAATTAGTAAAATAATTATATTTATATAGTTATATATTATATATATATAATATATATATATTATAATTAAATTATATTATAAAGAGTTATGATTGTGGCGCATCTGAACTCGTCTTTGAAAAAAATTGGCGTATGGTATGCAATAGGTTGGCCACCCCTGGTTTAAATAGATACAGAGGTATTGTCTAAATACTATTGAGAGGAGTCTCTTTATGTTGGCCAAGGCTTGTTCCTGTTAATGCTTTAAACGTTTAACTTGTACATGACTCCAGATGTAATATTATTGATGTGGAGGGTGAATGTCATATGTGAACTAAAAGTCATACCTAGGATGGTGGATTGTTTATAGAGTGAAAGTTTATTATTTGATACAAGTACTGTTGGTGAATGTTTAGATTTCATTGCTATCTTGGAGTGGTGTTGAAGTTGCAGAAGAAATGTTTGATTCTCTTCTATCTGGAGAGTGTAAAGTCACAGAAGATTTTTGGGAAGATGCAGTCATTCTACTTGTTTCCAGTCACTATTCTAGAGTCGTTGAGTATAGGTGTTTTGAGGTTCTCGCACATGCTACTATTATATATTCAGGTTTGTGGAAAAGTAGTGATGTCAGATTGTCTACATAGCTATTAATTTTTATTGAGGGGGATGTGGTGTTTGGCAGATCATACATAAAGAGGTTGAAATGTTTGTGAAAGGATGGCTCCTTGGAGTGGTAGACTCCATTATATACTGTGTTTAGTGATGTGTAATTTTTATTATTAATGTAGAGTCTACTGAAATATATCGTGTCAATTTTTGAAAAACAAAATCCCAAAAAAATAAAATCCTCTATCCCATGAATCCAGATTAAATACCTTTAACTCATGCAATATTGTGCTTTGTCATGTAAATCTAAATGCAAAAGCTTAGTTTTGGTAGTTAGGCATTTAACTGACTTAAGGAATCTTTCTATATATTTTAGTTGTACGGACATTGTAAATCTGTGAACAGGAATGAAAAACCAAGATACGGTCCTGGCCGTTTGTAATTCCGTAAAAATTGAAGTTCACATACTATACTAAGGAAATGACATTTTAAAAACCCTAAGAACTGGTTAAGCTTAAAGAACCATTCTATCATCAGTTCTGGTTTATCTTAATGTCCAGTATGACCCCATTTTAAGGAAATTTTTTAATATAAATAATTAAAGTTTACACCAATTTTTTTGCTTCTTAAATATAATTAATTGTAGATAAATCTGCATACCGGGGTTCATAATTATACTTTTGTGCCTTTTACATATTTGAACACGTCGAAATTTTTTGGCACCGCAATTTAAAACTCCTTTGACATTGTCATAAAGTTGTTAATCTTTTTTATAAAAACCAAAGATTTTACGTGTCTGTTTCGACATGAAGTGGGAGGTGGATGTAGGGTTAATCCAAAAAAAGGCCGAGTTTCATCTTAGAAATACAGTTTCTGGGTTATGAACAGAATACATTTTGAGAATGGTATTTATGATCCGTTGAACCAGATTTTCGGCTCGTCAACTAAATAATCTGTAGTCGCATCAAAATTACTCTTAAAACTCCATGTCATTAGAAGGTCTTTTTAATAAATAAATAAAAATCCGTTTAATTCGTCCATGAAGAAAACACTCAATATCTCAAAAAAAAAAAAAGTATACAATACTCTACAAATATCTAAGAATAATAAAACAGATATAAGTCATACAGCTAAAAACACACTCCACATTATCCCAAATTCACGTTAAAGTCGGAAGGGATGAAAACTGCGGAACAACCTCTACGAACAGAATAGGAAGAATATGAAGAAATAGTGAACTATAAATAGAAAGAAACAGGATAGAAGTAATTTATGGAAATGTCGTTTCCTCCCGCCCTGCTCGTCTAGTCCTTCGCCCATACATTTTCTATTTTCAGCCATTATCAAATTACATCAATCTCTCATTCTACAATCATAACAGTAATCAACTGAAAAACTGATAGGCAACACAATATGTACCCTCTGGTCCCACTTGATCAACTCCTTCAATATGTTTTGAAATTATTAAAATTTCCTATCATTGCTCTCGTAAAATGCTTTCCCCTGACTTATTTTTTTCCCCTCCGACTTTCCAGATAAAGCTTTGCAATAATAACTCCTGCAATTAAAATATTACATAAAGACAGTGCTCACAAGTGAAGATGGTAAAAAAAGCTGAATTGTAAAACAAGGTGTCCTCTAGCTTTGGAAATTTTCTCTCAATGCAAGCACTCTATAATACCAGGGAGATATGAGAATAAATCATAACAAGCGACGCGGGGAAGGGAGGTAGGCTTGCCTTCCATCCCTTTCACTATCTAGAGGAATACCAGAGGCTTCCTCCAAGGGAGAAGAGAACTACCCAAATACTTTTTGTTTTTCAATGATCTTCAAAGGCAAATCTCGGAAGTATAGTATAATTATTTGAAAGAGAAGGGTATCAGATGACCAAGGGTGGACTCCGGGGTAAAGTTGCTATTAATTAATCTTTGTGAGAAGAAATCTAAATAAATGTTCTAGGAAAATGAGGTTTATCAGTGTTTGAAGGTTAATATTACCTGTTGGGATACAAAAGTTAAAGCTTTAATTGATACAAGGTGTTCAGTAAATGTAGTTAATGAAAGTATGGTCATTAGTGAAGAACAGATTGAGAAAATTAAGGGTGAATTGCGAGGAATAGGCAATTTAGTAGTTCTGGTTAATAGCTAAATTAAGGGAATCAGTTGTTGTAAGAGGCTCAAAGATGGATGAAAACAAAATCTATGTAATTAGTTTTTTTTTTTTAGTTTTGTATGGCATGGGATGAAGGGGGCTTGCTGCATGATGTTTTTTCGTTCCTGATGCTATACAGCTTTGTTTGTTTAAGCTAAGTCGTCGTTTCATTTTTATTTTTATTTTATTCTTATTAATTTTAATTACAAGTATTTATTATTTCCTTGTACAGTATTAAAATAAAGATGTAATAATCTATTTGGAGGTTGGATGGCTATTTCCCCCTTAGGCTTTTTTATGGAAAGGTTTCTAGATTTGTTGACAAACACGAACGTTTTCTTTGCTTCTAGTTGGGTATTCACAGTGTGGCCATGATGGGTTTACTTATACTGGGAGGATTGAAATAAGGTAGGGTCTACCTCAGAACTGAAATAAGGTAGGGTCTACCTCAGAACTGAAATAAGGTAGGGTCTAATTCAGAACTGATTGATGACTTTAACTAGTTGAATTTCTTCTTTTATTATCTTAAGGTGAGTGTTAGGACTGTTCTGCTTATTGAATTTGGATATTTTTTTTTTTTTTATCTTTTTCATATGGTAATAATGATAAATGTGATATTTTACTTTGACATAAGTTTTTAAAGGACAATAGGATTGCAATTTATCCAGGTAACATGATGAAAAGTGTTTGGGAAATGGAGCTAAGTGTGAGATATAAGTAAGGGAGATGGGAGAGGTAGCAGTCAAAAAGGTGGAAGGTGTTGAGCTTTTTGCTGTTGGGAATGCTAAATTAGAAACCAGGAAAATAACAAAGGTTCATGAAAGTTTTGAAAATAATGTTGGTTTGAATACTGATAATCAAGGTAAACTCTACATGGTAGATGATTAAGATACTAAATATAGAGTTAAAAGGGTAGCTCATATATTTGATGGTTTATTAAATTTTGATAATCTTCTTGTCTGTTTATAGGTTAGGTCAGATTTATGGAAAAGAAGAATTAGGAATATTAATGTAGGAGATATTCTTGGTAGTTTATGTTTTGTAATTGTAGCAGATGAAGTTGATCTCAATAGAGATTAGTGTTAGCAGAGAAATGCTGTGTTCGGGATAGACAAATGGGGTTGATTGAAGCTACGAAATTGGAACATGGTGAGGAGGAAATAACTCATGAAAAGATGTATCAGATGTGGGATTGTAGGGGAGCTTTGAGCCAAGGTTATGACGATTTTGGTAATCTCAAATTACCAGAATTTAAGATAATACTCCAATCTATCAAAGCCCTTAACATTTCACCCAACCTGTGGAAGAGCAAGTTGAGGAACAATGTGAGGAGTTAGATCACATTGGGGTGTTAGAAGAAAGTGCAAGTTCTTGGAATAGCCCAATTGAACTAGTAAGAAAGCCACATAGAAGGTTGAGAATGTGTATTGATTACAGAAAAGTGAATGAAATAACCATAAAAGATAGGTTCCCCATGTATGAAGTGTCTGAATGTGTTTATAGTATGCATGGAATGAAAGTTTACAAAAATGGATATAGTAAGGGGGTATTACCAGATACCAATAAAGGTATTACAGTGTTTTCTACTGCAAAAAAGAGCTACCAATTCAGAAAACAGAGTTTTGGGTTAGTTAATGTACCTGCTGCTTTTCAGAGAGCCATGAATGTAGTACTTTGTGGCTTTCCAGATAAAAATGTAGGTTTTCATTGATGACATTGTTAATAACAAAGAGTCTTTTAGTGACCATTAGAGGTTAGTAAGTAAAGTGCTGAGAAAGTAGTAGTAGACCCGAAGGTAGCAAAGTGTGAAGGGTTTCAGCATGGAGTTGAGTTCTTAGGTCATAATGTTAATGCTTCTGGATTGAGAAAATTTACTGAAGGTAAGGAATTTTCACAAACCTAAAAATGTGAGAGTTGAGTGGTAGAGCTTTGGAGGAAGTTCATGAATTGGTTCTGGGATTATGAAACCATTAACTGAGTAGATGTGAAAGAAAAAAGTACCATTCTAAAATGGAATGAACGAATGGTGAATGCATTTGAAGAATTTAATGCCAATATTACAGATGTGAAGTTAATATATCCTCACTATGGTAAAGGTGTAAGTTCATTTGAAGTTTATATTGATTGGAGTGGGTAATTGATGCAAGAACCAATGATTGATGGAATTGTGCAGAAGCGAGCAATTGCAAACATATCAAAGACTTTTAATGCAACAGAGCGGAAATATTCCATGATTGAAAGGGAGCTTGCTGCCTTGAGATTACGCTTAAAGTTGCTTCAACCATTTACATATGGTATTAGGTTTGTAGTATGGACAGATCATCAACCCTTAGTATATTTACAGAGAATGAGTACAGTTTATAGCACCATAAATTTTGATTATTTGGTGAAAAGGATGAATTAGCGGATTCAATGTCAAGGTTGCCTGGTGGTTAACAGGAAAATGATAAATCTTACTTTTAACCCCTATATTTGCCAAAAGGTTTAATGATTGGTCATCAAAGTGTAGGAGGTGGAAATTTCCTGTTTGAGAGCATTATGTATTAATTGCAAAATTTAGTGAAGGATAGTTTATCTGGTAGGGTACCTGATAATGTAACCAAACTGAACTGAGAAAGGAAATCTTGACAGAAGTTTGTAAGAGATCAGAACAGATTGGTATCAGAAAAGTGGCAAAGTATATAAAGTAGCTGAGGAGTATGTGTAATCCTGGGATAATGCCATTCTAAGAGGTGTTGATAATCATTAGTAATCAGTACAGGTTGATAATCCATGTTCACTATGGTGAGAAAATTGATATTCGTGGAGTGGGTGTTACATTTACATTGTTTAAGTGGAGTTCACTACAATTGGGTAGTGAAAAAAAAAATTATGAAAGGATTATCGAGTTAGATGAAGAAAATGACCAAGGAATAGAAAATGAAGACTTGGCATGATGTGGTAATTTAGGAGACCTTAATATAGATACTCTAAGGAGAGGGTCTGGGTAGGGGTACTTAACTTTCGGAGGTAGTATTCATCAATTCTATGATTTTTAGGTTTTCGCACTCTCTAATACAGAATTGACAACTCTTTCGAATTGTTTATGTATTTTTAAAAATTAAAAAATATTTTATTCACAATATATAAGGGGCGACACAAATTTATTGAAGGTTAGTCAATAGGTCAATTTTTGGAAAGCTATAAATAAAAATAGCAATAATCTTATTATTATTCATCCGATCAGAATGAAACAGAGAACATATAGTTGGGGAAAATACACATTATTTGTTTAAATAAATTTTTAGTATGCACAACGGATTTGCTGCAGTGTGTGGGAAAAATTTCAAATTTTTCCACATAAGCAGCGGAAAACCCTTTGAGTTCACACACAATTTATCGAAACAAAAAATGTGAATCTTGTCCAATCATATATTATCTGAAAATTTCATATTTGATTGGATGAATAAAAAATTAGTGATTTTTCATTTTTGAGTTGCCAAAAAAAATATTTAAAAAAATTTGTAATTGATGGCATGTAACTTTTTTAATATTTATCTGATTACAATCAGACTTTCACAGCTTGTGCAACTCTACATGTTACATATTTTATTTAGATTAATATTTTGTATACTCAACGGTTTTGCTGTTGATCTTGAGAAAACTTCTGAAAACTTTGAAGTTTCCTATGAACAGCGGCAAATCTGTTAGGCATACAAAAACTTTATCTAAGCAAAAAATGTGTACCCTCCCCAACTACATATGCTCTGGATTCTCAAACTAATCATATGAATAACCAAAAAAAGTGGTTTTTCATTTTTGAGTTGGCAAAAAAAAAAAAAATTAACGATTAGTGGCATGTAATGTTTTCATTATTCATCTGATTAGAATGACATAGGGAGATGTACACATTTTTTATTAAGATCAACATTTTTGTATGCCAAACGGATTTACCGACCTAGACTTCAGAAAATTTCTGACAGTTTCCCATGAGCAGCAGCAAGAACTTTTAATCAATAAAAATATATATAATTTATATACTATAAATATAAGAAATATACTATACTATTACTATATTACTATCACTTCTATACTATATATATAGAATCTATAATATCTATACAATATATAAGCATAAAACATATAGACAGTAGCTTTTGAACAAAAAATTGTCTTTTCAATTATAGAACAACTGAAAATAATAATGGAGAAAAAAATTTCTTTTTTTAGTTTCCTCTCCAAATGTTTTGCAGTTGTTTATAGTACTCGTCAAACTACGCTATAGTTATTGATGAAAACAAACTTCTATAGTGTTCCCCTAAATTGAAGAATGTAGCCTAATTTCACTAGGAGGTTAAAATTTTTTTTTTTACACAAGGAGAGCTATTCAATAGAAAAAGTTATGTGCGGCTGCTATGTTTGAGATATTTATAAAACATCTGTGTATTCTCTCTAACTTATCAGTGAAACAATTTTTAAACTATTTTCAAATTCACTGTTTAAAATTGCTGATTAAAATCAACTTCCAAATCTACTCAATACTTTTCAAATGTCCTAGAAATAAATTTGTGTATGCTAGCTTTCCCTCTTTCAAATGAGTATCATTTATCCCCAAAAATTTATATATAATATTTTAATCTCAAAACCCTCCCATTATATAGTAACTTCCTACTGTATTTTGTTTTTCATTGTGTAGTTGGTAGCAATGGGAAGTAAAGTTAAAGGTTCGACAAATAATAAAGTATATATTGTGGTTTGATTGATACAGGGGCTCAGGTTTCTTTAATTAATGTTTCAGTAATCTGAGAATTAGAAAGGTTGAATTGACAAATACCACAGAAAAGCACAAATTTTAGAATAAATGGTATTGGGACAGGACATAAAATTGCCCGGAAGGATGTCAACTACATTACTTTAGGAGTTTGCAGGATATTAAACATAAGTTTATAGTTTTAGAAGAGAATTTGATGCCATATTATTTCCTGTTAGTATTGATTGAGCTTCTAAAGCTTAATAGCTTATCCGTAAATGTAAGGAGTGAGAGGATATTAAGGGGTAACCAGGAAATTATTAGACTGCAATGAGATATACAAATAGGAGCTGCTGGATTCTTAGGATGTATTAGGGTAGGTATCAATGATAAGACATTAGAAAATGCTAGTATGCAGGAAAACTGCCCAATGATTAAGGAGTTGAGATATTCTCATAGGGGTTAGATTCCAGGAAAAGAATAAAAACCAAACTTGCAGTAATTCAAGAAATTTTCATTAAATTTTTAAGGAAAATAGTTAATGATATCGCCACTACCTCTGAAGAATGCCAGAAGAGGTACATAAAAGAAAAAAAAAAGCTGAACCACCAATTTTAAAATTATAGGTGAATGAACCGTTTGAGATTGTATTACTAGATTGTGTGTCATTACCGGTGACTGTAAGGGGTAATATTGGGATGGTTATTGTGGTAGTCCAAAAAAAGTTAAATTTGGGTAAGCAGCTCCATTGAGAAACAAAAATAGTTCTCATTTATCAAAGGTAGTCAGTAAAACTTTGTTGCTAATGTGTGCATATATAAACTCAAGAGAATGCAAATTGATAACTGACTAGAATTTGTGGGCGATCTGTTTGAAGATATGTAAAGAGAATGGGGGATAGACATATAAAACTCCTACTACTCATGCCCAGTTCCAATGGATTGATAGAAAGGACTGTAAAAACGCTGCATGAAATGTTGAGTAACGAGAACTAGGGAAAATGAAGGGGATTTGGATAGGGAAAGTATAGTGGGCCTTTAACATGACTGATCATAGTGCTACGGAAGACTCAACTTGTAATTTTATAATGAATTTTGAAAAGTAGTTTGGGGAAAATTACAGTTTGGGCTGAATGAGAACGAATTATGGAGAGAATCTACTAATAGGTATAGGAGTTTTGAATTTGGTAAAAAGGAAATAAGAGAAGTGGAGGGGGATCACAAAGTATTTAGTACATCCTATTTACAAGTTGCTAAAAGAAAAGAAAAAAAAATGAGTATGAAGCGCATGTGCTATGATTGAAAAGGAATTAATATTAGTAGAAGAGAAGGTTTGAAAAAGGGATATGAGCCCAATATAGGTATTCATATAATATATAGTGAATTAATTCGATATAGCTTATAGGTGTGATAGTATAGCTGAACTATGATAGGATCAGATTCCCTATGGTTTTAATGCTTGCAATATCTAATCACGTCTTACCGATGGTTTATGGTTTTTACATGATAGTCTTATACTTACCTACCGGGTATACTAGCAACCTTATATTCTAATGCAATTCTATATATGTTATCTGGTTAATTATCTACACAGTAGCTAGATGCTATTTAGGTGTGGCTAGTAATGTGTATTTTCGACGGTATGTAGAGTCGATGTCCCGCTAGTTTTAAAGCATTAGAAAGTGGGTCAGTTTATCAAGCTTATTATGAGGTATTTCTAAAGAACGCCTTCATATTAACATGTTTACGTAGCCTGGTTTAACCCGTTCGTCATATTCATAGGGAGGGTGTGTGGGGAGTTGTAAACTATTCCAAATGAGGGGGGTCGATAGGATTCATGATCTAGCTTCGAAGGTAATGTTAGGGAGGGAGGGGGTGTATTCAGCACAGAGCACAAATTCCTATGTATCATACTCACTACCAGTATGACATCATCGACGCCAAATCAGAACACAAATTTCTAAAAGATGTGTAATATAAAAAATTATTATTTAATTTTATATGTATAATTAATGTCTAATATCTAAATTATAAAATTGAATTAAATTATTTTACTATTGTAAGAATGTTTATACACAAATTGAAAAAGATTTGATACGCTTTTCAGAAAAGTATTTACCTAACAAAGTAGCTATAGCCAAGGAAGGTGGTAGAATACCAAGGGTGAGGGCACTTTAGGCGTAGTTTTTTTTTTTGCGTTAATAGTATATATTTTTTATTTTTTTGTAAATCACCTTATTTTTTTTATAATTAAATCTAATAATAAAGCTATAAAATGTATGTAAACTCAAAACAAATGAATTTGTCCTCGGGATATTATTGCCAAGCCCGTTGAGGCCAATTGATACAATAATTAGTCTATAAGTAGAAGTCTGCGATATCTTAAAGTTAAAGTTTAACTTAGTTTTAGTTTATAGTTTGACTGAAATAAATGTTTTTGTTTTCGGTTCGTTGATGCAGTCACTTAGATTATACTTATATTAATTATTATTAATTAATATTATAGTATATATATAATATATAGTATTTAATAGTTCAGTATATATATCAGTATATATATATAATATGATATATAATATATATTATATTATATTAATTATAATTATATAGTACTAATAAAGTATATTTATGTTAATCTATATATAGTATATAATATATTTATATACTATAAGATCATATATTAATAGGGAATGGGGGAGTCTAGGGATGATCTAGGAACGTAAGTTAGTTAACGGTGTGTCTTATATAGGCGTGTTTCAGGGGTAATATGAGGAGTATGGATGATCTGGAAGTCGGGAGTCTACGATTTCCAGAAAAGTTGTGGTAAGTCGGTAGTAGTGTAGAGTTACGTAGTAAATAATAACGAACTCATTATCGACTTACCTCACTAAATTAACAATTTTGTTATTATAATCATTATAAATAAGTAAAGGACAAAATTTGAAAAATTTTATTGTATTATTAATTATATATATAAAGACGTACTTTTTTTTCTTAGACAATTATTATGTTATTGTAGCCAGATCTTAAGTATGTTTTTTTTAACTGGTTATCAATGAAATAATATAGTTATTATAAAAAAATGATTATAAAATAAATAGTTTATACTGGATCTTAACTTTGTGTATTGTGTGCATTAATATAACGGAATTATCTATACAGCGAGCGAGTGTCATTTTTAAATAATTAAGTACAAATGTTATAGTCAAGTAGAGTACATAAACTGAATTTTAATACATATTAGAGTCAATAGGAGTTGACCATAATTTGATAAGTATATATAGTTGCAGGATTAGGCTATAAGAGTAATCAGGAATAGTATATAAGCATAATCTATAGTATACATTTAATATAGTGGTAACTATAACAACTGTGTCTGGCGCCACGTTTTGTGGTTGTGTCAGGCATATTCAATATTTCCGTACCTAGAGCTGCGTGAATTTCTCATAATATAATAGTTTATTTTTTGGTGTGTAGACACGAGAAAATATATCTATCTACCCACCCACAACCAGTAATGATAGGTAGGGGTAAGATAATTTAAATAAATACATGTGAAACTTATGGACTCCAAATATTTATTGTTATCAAGAGCTGATTAAATTTAATTATATTTTAATTTCGTTTGGCAAGGGGTTTGTTTTGTGGCAATGACCTTGATATATATTATTTTTGACTCAGCAGCTACTAATAAAGTGTTACCTAGCGGTTATATATTATATATTAATTAAATAATATATATTATGATATTATTATATATATATAATTATATCATACTATATCTATGATATAGATATAGTATATTATTAATATAATTATAGTATATAATATATATGGTGATATATATATAATGATAGTATAATAGTATATATATTTATAGTTATACCTATATATATTATTATAGTATATATTATATATTATAATTAACCGTATATATTCTATAAACTATTAGTATATATAGTTGATTTATATTATTTAGATATATATAGTATTGATAGTATATATACTATATCTAGTGTCAGTATCCAGCAATTTTTAGTCATTAACTACTCGATCTGCTATCTTTATCTATCTCTTCACTATCTTATCTCTAATAAATTTAATTAAAAGTTTAATAATATATTTCCTTTTAAGTGACAACAGATTATAATATTCATATATGTCCTAAATTGTATATATTATATATTTTATTATAATATATATATATATGATAATACTTAAAATTAATAGGTACTAAATCAATTATTAATTTATTATTTCTACTTAATATTTATTGTTAATTTAGTAATATTTTAAATTTATAAAATGAAATGTTACTTTTTAAAGATTAAAGACGAGACTGATATTGGATGTCAGACTACGATGTTGGAATAACTTTATGAATAAAGAATTAGATAGAGGTGGAGTCTTTGCTCCAGCATATCCTGCCCGCGACCCTCAAAATCTAATCAATTCAGTCTTAATAATAGGAAACTTTTCGCAACGCATTGGTAAGTAGACGTAAAGCGATATACATAGGCTGTGATTATTCTGATAAATTTCATGAGAGAAATCACAACATAGCAAAATAAAAGATCCAAAAATCATATCTACTTAATTATTAAAACAATCTGACCTTAATATTCTTAAAACTTATTTATAGCTTCCAATGCAAGACTATCAAATGGAAATTAAGAAAAAAAAAAAAATTAAACAAATGTCACTAATTTTTTTAAATGATGGAGAGATGAGTCTCATATTGAATTTTTTTTGGAGTGTGTAAATTATAATGATATATAATAATAAATTAAGAGATAAAAAATGATATATATATTATATAATTAGATATAATTTATAGATTAATTATTAATATTTTATTTTTTTTTAATTATATTAATATATTTATTAAATGTATGAAATATTTATAGGTTAAAAAACTTTTTTTTTTTTATTATTATATTATATATTTAATTATTATACTAGTATGTATTATTATGTATATTATTATTTATTATATTATTATTTATTATGTATATTATTTTTTTTTTATTTAATTTAATTATTATTATTTAAATTTAAATTAGTTATTATTATTATTATATATTCATTATTATTAATTATTTAAGAAATAATATAATTTATATGTAATTATTATTTATTATATATTTATTATTAAATTATTAATTAATTATTATTATATATTTATATTTTTATTATATTATATTTATTATAAATATTATGTATATATTAATTATTATTATTATTATTATATTTATTATTAATTTATTAGTTTAATTATTATCATTTGATTAATTATAATTATTAATGCTCAGGTCTAATAGTAAGTTATTGGGTTATTCTTCGTAGGTCGACGGATAATCATATCATTAAGGAGGGAGTATTAAGTTCTAGTTTTATTTTTTACTATAATCTATTATTCCAGTTATATCGGGGAGTTATGGCATTCGAGAGTGACTAAACCCCCCGCACACAAAAATTATTCACCTTAAAGAGATCGGTGGTTATTCGGAGATCCCTTCCCTTCAGGATTGGGAGTAGGTAGTTGGAATTAGTCCACTATCATTATTACTGATTACTCGTCAAGTCCTTCATTCGAAGTTGATCTATAAGTATCCATATATATACCATTATTGACATTTTATCATATTGTATGATCGTTGAGGTATTAGGTCTCTTCGGGAGTAATTCTTTCTTTAGAATATTTTAATAATAAAAAAGCATGTACATTTTATTGTAATATAAGTGTCTTCTATTGTAGAGACTGTACGTTATGAGTAATAGAGGTCTCTAAGATTACTGTGTGCTCTTCTGATTCTATTAAAATATACTGAGTTTATGTTAGAGTTATCGTCATATTATCTATTTTTTTTAATTTATTTATATTTTTTTTTATCGAGTCTCTATTTAATTAACCTCTGAGCCGTTACCTTAATTTATGAGCTTATAAAATATTTTTGGTCTTCTCGATAGTTGTCATATGTGATGGTTTTCCGTTTTTGTATGACAATGCTTCCTTACTTTATTTTTTTTTTTATAATCTTTTCTCTAAATCTCTAAATTGTTTTTTTTTGTTGGGTTATTTGTGTCCTTGTTTTACTGTTAGTTCCCTACCTCCATCAAGAAGATCGGATGCACTTTGTCGCGAATTCAATGTGTGGTATCCCTGTGACACACGGTTGCCTATTAGTATCAAGTGTTCGGGAGATATGGATCCATATTGTGCTCTTCAAGGCAGGGGACGCTTAGACATAGAGGCTCGGACCATGATATATATATATATATATATTAGGGGTATTAACAGAGTAGAAATTAAGGAGGCATCCTTTATAATATACTACCTGGAATGTCTGAATTCTGACTGTTCGTCGGGAGTTATACTTCTGATTGGAGTATTTTATGGTGAAATAGGGTCGTAATCACGAGGAGTTCGAGAGACTCTTTTACGAAGTTATAACTCACACTGGCAGATCAGTTATCGGTGGTGGGTTTCGGGGAAGGGATTTGCGTGTGCTCTGGACTATGGGTAATTGGCTAGCTTTCGTGAACCTATGCTACTTCACACCTCTGCCTATCTGCAACGCGCAACATCGGATCAAAAAAAACAATTCATCCGGTAGTCATCTATGATAATAAAGTAGGATCTATTTTTAGGCCGTTCGATAATTGAAGTTTTTTTTGTCTATATCTGACGCTTGAGTCTGCAGACTCTGAGCTCTTCGTGATCTACTTTCAAACTGATCTAAGGATACTGAAACTTATTCCTATTATCTAAAGGCTAAAGCCTAAATTACTATAACCTATTAATTCGCCGCGCTTTTACTAAGTAAAGGATATACAACAAAAAAAAAAGAGTGACTCTTTTGAACCTCAGACACAGATATTATAGTAATATAAAGAATACAGCTGTTATCTTTTTTTGTAAAAAATTCTTTATATTTTCTGATCCTGACATGAGGGAAATTTTCCCCCGCATGGTGCGTTAGAGTTGGAACTTTCGCTAACAATAAAGAATAAAAGTTTTTTGTTGTATAGGGGTTATTAAATTAATATTTTCATACTTATTATCAACTTATACATGAAGTCGTTAATTTATTACTATTATATAATAACCTATATGTTCTCATTCTCAGGAATATAACTTTCCGCATGCTCAAATATTTTTGACAATATTGACTACTATATTTATTTATGGAGTTCACTATAGTACTACTATTATCATAATCGCTTACTTCTACTAGAAACACTTATTATATATGTATCAGCAGCATAGCTATATAGATTTTATAGCCGTTTATGTAAACCAAATCATATTTAGTGTTCGATGGAAGAATTAGATTTATCTTCATGTCACCCCTGGTGGCACGGCCTGATTCTTATATCACACTATTTTATCCTCAATTCATTGAGCTCCATTACGTAATATGACACAGCAGGCGTTGAGCTGGGACATATTAGGAATTACATTGACTAGCGTGGAACTCATGGTATTGCCAGATTAGTCATCAGTTGCAGAGACGAGTAAGTTAAACTATGCTACACAGAGAAGAAAGATATATTAAGAAAGAAATAGACAAATCTTCAAAAAGATCTTACAGATCTAGCAACTATGCGACACACAGGAATACACTTCTCTCCTCGGAGATCCATGCTAATATTGTGGTTATGAAGTGCTTTAATTTTCTTATATCCTGGCCAAGGAATGTAATTCCAATAAACGAAAAAACTGTTGAAACATAGAGATACACATCATAATATCTGTAATTACAGAAATATATTATTGTCTTAATAATTCACTTACAGTAATTCTATAATAGAAGAATGCAATAATTTTAATGTAGTATAGCGTATTTTAAACTTGCGTGTTATTCGCCTATGAAGACCTAAACAATTACTAGTAGGTGCATTTCAAGAATAGTCTAATCTAAGTATATTAAATATTGTGCCTACCTTCTCAGTATTATTTATAAACGTAACTAGGTATAACCCATCAATTGTAAATGCGTACCACCGTGGAGGATTGGCAGGAGTCGGGTCTTCTCGGTGACTTTGCAGGTAGAGGACTCTACGGGGGTAAATACCGACTAATTGATGAACTCTGGCTCCATCTCCGGTGGCGGGTCATAAGTCTGGGATATCCGTACCATATCACTGGAAAGGTGGTTCCAAGTCTCACTCTTAAGCAGTCCCGGAACCTGCGATACGTTGAGTTAGAATATGGCATCATGTAGGTAACTGATTTCGTGTGGAAGCATAATGAGCAGGAGTCTATGCATTGGCCGTTTCTTATTATACCTTACAGATGATTGTATGTTACTGTCAATTGATGCTGGGATTGCCAGTTTAGTTATTAAAAGCAATGCTCTTATAATACGCGCCTGCTCGTTTTCCTTAGTGGTCTCTTTACCATAAATGCAGAGTGTAGTAGTGTGACGTGAAAACGTCCCCAGCCAAACGTGTGTTCTTCGTCTCTGGAAGCACTCTACCACTTAAATGTACAAAGTATAATAGTAAATTATACTCACAAATGTCCATATACGCACCTATTTTCAGACATTTTGGATGTGAAAAAACACACCTGTAAACTTGTTCTTCTCGCCTCTAGAACATAGTTTTCGCGTGCTTTATGCCTCTGTTTGGTATTCATTTCTGAAGAATTTTCATTTATTGAAACGGTATGTTTTTAGCGTTTTTGCTTAACTGCTATATCTATTTTCTGATGATTTCGAAAACTCTGAAATATTCATAGATTTCGGGTGCACTAAGCTCCCGAAAAATAAAAAAAATAGACACACGATATTTATTTTTTTTTTTTTATTTGTATTATAGAATTTTGAAATGTGAAGCTAGAGGAAATTCAACCTAAAAAATAACTATTCTTCTATTTTTTTTGTCTCTCTCTATATATATAGTGATTTTGTAGTTAGATATAATTTTTTTTATATGCTCATCGAACGATAATCCAGGGATGTATAATTTTTCTAGAAAATATATGTAGTCATTTAGTTTTGGGATATTACATTATATATCTAAATAATTGTTAGATTTTTTCTTTGTATATTGTGTTTCTGCTAGTATTTAGACATTCTTGTGTCTTTCCACACAAAATATCCATAATAACTTTGAAGAGTTTTTATAGGATTTTTTTTGTTGAAGTGTTGGTCTCTATAGGAAGAATATTTGTTTGAGGCTACATAAAAGTTAACTGTATAAGTAAGCATAACTTGCTATAAAGGAAGCAAAAATGATGTTAATGGAGATGAGCCGAAAAACTATTAATATCTATATGATTTTCACATTTTATTTCAAAAATAATTATATTAACGTAATACTAAACAGCTTAACAACTCAGATATGAATAACAATATTTGGTACTATATATTATATAGCTATTATTCTTGTATAACAGATTTCATTTCCTACGAACCCAGCTTTCGTGTGACATAGGCAACATATATATATAGCTAGCATAATGAAACAATCTTACGTGCTATCACGGTTTATTTTTTTGGTTAATGAATGATCTTATGTAAACGATGTAGGTATTTTTAGTTTTTCACTAAGTTATTTAAGTTTATAGGTCAATGTAGATAATAAGTATTTGATAAATGAGAGGTAGGCGCGATCCCTACAATACCGAAGCATTGCAGGTCAAAATCTCACCCACCCAATATTCTTATATATATATATAAAGGGAATATCTCCTAAAAGATATCCCTAGCTAGACTATTTTGAACAAAAAAGCTTCTAATCAAAATTATTACATATGATCATAGGTAATTTACTTTCATATATATAATTTCTATTCTCTTCTATTTTATTTGTATTATAATAATCTCTATTTTATATTATTTAGCTAATTCATCTTTTTAGATAAGATTCGTAATATCATGTCTGCATTTCAGCTTCTTGAATTGACCTTCAAACAATTTGTTTGTCTGTGTACATGGGAGCAGCATGATTACTGAGTGCGGGGAACTATACCAAACATGCTTTTTCCTCTTTGGAGTAAACATATTGATGTTACTTTTTTATTTTTTATATGGGTATCAGTGAAGGACCTTGGGTGCTGTGTCACGGAGGAGGGGGAGGGAGGATTTCTAGGAGACAAAGAACCCCGTCGTCTCCGCCGCGGGTATACCGGCCACAATCCGAGAGGCTCTCAATAACACTCATACCATTATTCTGCGGGTGTTTTACGAGGGGTCGCGTGGGATATTTGGTGGTATTATGGGCAAGGGTCAACCACGTCTGTTAATGAAAATAAATAACTCAAACAAATTTTGCGCGCAAGTCAGTTCGAGTCCAATCAGAATTCGGAGATATGCGAGGGGCGCATCTATCGAATTGGCAAGATAAACTGTCACGGTATACAAGCATATTTTTTACACTCCAATTTGGGAATTTTTAATGCGATCCTTAGTAATTCTGTTATCTTTTTCATTTGTGATCTTTATATATTTGTTTTCACGCAGTAAAAATGATCTTACCCCTTTGATTTATAAATTATAATATGTAATTTGAATCTTTAGGATCTGTTCTCTCGATTAGGTCACTGGTTTTACATGATATTTTTATGTGTTGTACTCTAGATGTTTTTATGCTATTGACTGTTACTTTTCAGAGTGTACAAATAAAATATTAATATAAAATTAAGACGTTTCTATAAGAAAGGCGTATCATGCCTTCACCTAGTGGGGTATCCTTTCATAATGACAGTTTAATATAAAATAACCGTGTTTTTTTTTTATGTTGGCTACATACGACATTAACTCGGTTATTTTATTAAAGAAAATCCGAGCAAATTAAATTAAATGTTAGTATAATATATATTAATATGTAATATATATATATATATATATAATACTATTAGGGATATTTTAGTATTGTCACGTGCGTATTTTATACAACATGAACTAATATTATGTATTATAATCTGGTTATCTATTCTTATGTGTACCCTCTGTTTGTCCTTGGTTATTGACAAGTACTATGCTCTGTATTTAGTTTATAATTGAGAGTTCAATAAAACATTAAGTTGCAGAGATTACTTTATCATTCACATAGATGACAGTTACTCTTTTCATCAATTAAATTAAATGTTAGATTCCGTTTTATGTACAACTGACAATACTGTGTCCCAGATGAGAAATTCATCCTTCTACCATGTCTCGTATGTCACGCTGCTTTAGATTTAATATAATATATATATGTTATGAGAATTATATATTAACTAATATAATACTTATAAAGCGTGTCACTATTATTACTATATACTACGACTGAATAATTAATTCGTTAACTACTCAGTCTAAATAGTATGATACGATATTAATTATTTAGTCTCTACTACCGGTATTTAGTTTGGATGTAAAATTTAAAGTGATTTACACTACTATCTATATCCAATCTTATTATCAGAAGCATGTATATATTATATAGTTATAATAATATTTATCGTTTACGTATTCAATGGTCTTTCGCTACTCTTCCAGACTAACGAAAGGTTCTCTGAGACAAGCTTGTTAAAATAATAATAAATTCCCTTTGTCATTTATTTAATTAAATAGATTCAAAGATTTCATATTTATAATTTAAATAATAATCATAATTAAATATATTAGGTTAGTTATGTAATTATTGAGTGATTTTATTACCAGTTAGTTTTATTAACTCTCTGTTCTATTATCATATACTTATTATTAATACTAAACTAACTAACTTAACTTAACTTAAGCGGTGAGAATCTATGGAGTAAATGTTTTAATTACTCCACATAATATGTGGGTCAGATCACATGTAACTCGAGAACGGCCGTCTTGACACTAGTCAAAGGAGTTGTCAGTATTTGATACAGGGTGAGCTCACGGGACAATAACTCACCTCAGCGCATTGCAGAGCTTAGTTCAAATAGACTTATAATATAATTCTTTATATTCTGAAAAGTTACTGTATATATACTATTATAATATCGCTCTCTCACTCATTTAGCTCAGATTGGCAACAGAGAAGTTGTGAGAGCCGAATCTGCAGTGGGACTTGTGGGGCGGAAAGATTCGGCACTCCCGCATCTCGGAGGGGCGGCCCGAGAGACGCGAGTCTGGCACTATGTATGGAGGAGTTTCTTACCCTTTTCTTCACTTTGGTGTTATGATGTTACTATTTAAGATAGAATAGAGTACCTGAAGTTGCAAGACTCTGAGAGTCGAATTTTTTCTTTTTCGATTTATATTACGTATTCTGTGCATGTACATAGAAAAGCGCTATAATCACAAAAATAAAATCATAATATACCAAATATATATATTCCAATACTTAACCATGAGTGCCGCAACTCTAATTCTCATTAGGTATAATAAATCCGGCTATGAACCTGTGCTAATGATATAGATTTGAGATGTGGAGTATCTGTGATTTTTTTTCATCTGTATTTCGCGATTCATAAGGTCATGATTATATCGAGTGTATTCTCCTCGCGGTAAGTATGCGTCCCACAGAAGATCACATTTTTTGGCTATTTATTGATACATATATTATTTCACTTGACTATTAAATTTATTAGTATAAATGTATTCTCTCAAGTTCCGATATATTCAAGATGGTAACACTTTATTGGACAATACCGATTAATTGTAGTATTGATTATTTCATTCTATTAGTTTTCTTATTTATTGATTACTAACTTAATAATTAATAATCACATAATCATAATTAATTTTTACATAAATTAATTATATATAATATAAGAGATGCGAATTTTCGTAAATATAATAAGTTTATTTTTATTTAGTTTGCTACATAGCTATTCATCTATATCTATTGGAATAAATCTCTTATTGTTCATATAGTATTATTATTATTATAAATATAGATTATTGAGTATATAAGATTATTCGATCTTGCACATTTATTAGTCATTATTCTTCTTGAGATGTGAGTAACATATATAAGGAAATTAATTTAGTACAGTGCATTTAATATCGTACAAAAAACATTGTGAGAGTCGCTAAAAGCGTTACGATGGGCTGTCCAGCAGGTTACTATCATCGCGTAATGTAAAACTGCTGCCTGTCTAGTGTTATATCACGTGTGATATTATTTCTAAATAAAGATTTTCTATAAATTGAGAACAATCTAGTTTAATATTATTGGATCATATAGAATTCTTGTAAGTTTTTCTTTATTGTGGTAGTTTGTGCACACATTACACGAGATGAAATTCTAAAACAAATAATGACAAACCTCATCTATGGTCTCACAACCAAAGTCTCAATAATCACTCTGGCATGTTCCGATGGACTTCTGGGAGGTAGAAAGGACGATTACGTTGTTTTTTATAACATAGACTCTGGGTAGTTCTCGGGAGTCAGAGTCGGTTTGTTCTTTCAAAATCGACCTGGAGTGCGGAGTCGGGAGGAGTTATTTCTTCCTCGATCCTCCATCTCTGATATCAATCCTATTATCTTCTCTCTCTCTCTCTCGTCACTACTATACACTCCACTTTTACATTTACGAATAGAACTATCACATTAAAAGTAAAGGAATAATCGAACGTAGCGATTCTCCGTGGTCATCACCAGTATTACCAGTTAGGAAAAAGGATGCGCAGTACCCTAAATCCAAATTTTTTTCATTTCCTGCTGAGAAATATAGTATCTTACTCTCTGGAAGTGAAGAAGTCCCTTACTTAATACCGACTGGAAGTATAAAGTACGGCTCTTCTGGAGTTGGTATGATGTTAAGAATAAAATATTTCTATGCGTCTTCTGAATATATTAATATATTACTTCAGTATTTTATTATTTGGAGATGCAATCACTCATCCTCTGTCCTATATAGAGCTTTACTGTAATGTATTTCCTAATCACTATTCCAATACGTTACTCCATATACGGGAAAACGAGGTAACCTATGTTACTACGCGCAGAACTTCAATCAGAAATTACTCACTTCTGACAATTGAAACAACATCTGCGAAATTAAGTAAATAAGCACCTTACCATACAGTAATAATATATTATACTAAGTTATGATCGATTCATGTATATTAGGTATGATCAATTATATATCACATATCTAACTTTCCGATGGCGCTCATGTTGGATGGCACACGAATGTGTTTGCCTCCAACTTTCTTGAAGAGAGGTGTTTACGGATATACCGACTTACCTGCAATTGTTCAATAAATAAAAAGCACATTAATAAAATATAGCCCAAGAAAACATGTCTCATAATTGGACTGCATAGTTAAAATAGCCATCCTGGACGCCGTAGTTCACTGAAGGATTATATTTAAGAGCACATCCATCTTAGTCATACTCTCGCAGATATAGAAATGTCGTTAATGACTGGATACTTTGTGTAGAAAGATGTCTAGAAATTAGGGGTATTAATAAATCTAATCCACACATATAATATTCTCTACCAACTCTACCTCAGGTTAAGCATGATGTGGTGTGGAGTTTGCTTCTCGACTATTCCGTCTGATAAAACACTGGTGAACATAATATGTTGGTAGTTTTGAGAAATTAATTTCTCTTATTATAGTTAATTGTCATACAACTTCGAGTATGTTAAAAGTATGATGAACTGGACATATGTGTTAAATCCTCACCTTTGATGATCTCAAGCAAGTGTATTACGCTCACTAAATTTACGGGGGCTATGGAAATAGATTTTTTGATACCTGTATTTCACGCCACCCGATTCTATGAATTGAGTGGAAAATTCTGGGTACACTTCGGTCATTACTCTATTGTGATTTGCACGTGAATTGTTTCTGGTCTACTTGAATTAGATTACTCTTGCGAAAAGTTGTGACAGGTTATGTTTAACTGTAAAAACAGGTTCTAATACCGATATCAATTAAGGATAGAATATTTGAGACGTATCTACTTATATTAGTGAAAATTTTTTAAAAAATAAGAATATTTTTGATGAAGAGAGACATATCCTTAACGCGATCTTAGAAGCGCAAGAACACGTCATATGCTTGGGTTGAAAGAGATCAGTTTTGGTGGCTAGGTGTAGCGGAGGAATCTCAGGGCATATCCACTCACTTATTGTTTTAAATTCGTTATTTCATATTTAAGCTCCGATCTTCATTGCAAGCTGACATTTTCTTATGTTATGTGAGGTACAGTTCATGATATTTTGTAATTATGATCTTAATACTAACAAGTATTGATTAATATTTTATTATACTAAAAATTTTTTTTTTTTTTTTTATTAAAATCTCAACAAATTAGAATTTCATATCCGGCAAAACAGGAAATGTGGTATTTCAATGATTCAGATCTAGAAATGGGTCACCCCTCAACTGGACTGACTTTGTCGTGAACAAAACCTCGATAGGTCAGCTCTCACAGCTGACGTTAATATTTTTGAAGACTATAATATAATCACTTTGCATTCTCATTAGAGATTTCATTTTATTAATTACAGATTATGATGCTGATTGATGACGAATATATTTAGACGAGCGCTATGCGTGAACAGATAAAATTTCCACAAAGTGCATCTATGGTGATGAGTAAGAGTCGGGTGTAGACGAAAAGGATCTTTATTGCCCTAGAGGGTACCCTAACGAGGTACGATCTCATATGGTTGTTACTTGCACAAATATGGAACTATATAAGTGCGTTAAGTACGTCATCGTCTTCTTCGGCTAGTTCTGATGGGCTATGGCGACATTTTGCAACACTGTACTAGTATACTTCACAGGTATTCATGTAGGCTCCGAGTTTAGCAAGCCATCCAATGACATCTCTGTAGCTTCTCTTGGAAAGTCACGAGTACTAGTAACACCTAATTATAGACCAACTTTTAATGCAGGAATATCAGAAGCATAGGTTTTTGTAAATGATAGTTCACTATCAGGTATATTACGGACGGGAGCAATCATTTATTAATAAATGATATACGTTATTCTATACATCATTACTGCCTCGCAATTACTTATTATTTAGAATTGTTAAATATTATACATATAAATATATATATATGATTGGAAGAAATTCTGCGATGTTTGGCTAATGACCATTATAATGGATGCTACAATGATTTAATTAAAAACTTGAAAATGGCACATACTTCATTCGCTACACTTTTCAAATTCGCATCATTTTTTTGTATTAGTATACTCTCATGCCTGTTTAATAGAATCTCAGATTAAAACACTAGGCTCGCTTATTCTTCGGGTATTCCGATTTAGTAGCCCATGCCTAGATAAGCTTACTCTGTCAGAAATTGCTTTGGTCTGCTTTTCAATTCGGTTCAGCCAAAAAACAAACGAACATCAGAACAATAAGGATGTCTCGGATGATATTCGTTTGTCAGTCATATAGGTTCTCGGAGTCGTAGTGATCTTACTGGTCTTTTTCGACTTAAAAGGCTAGATGCCTTAAGCATGAAATGGGATAGGGCGTTGCTTTCAGAAAGATGCATTTTCAGTTCACTCGCGCAATTCATCAGTGAACAATGTTCCTTCATATGGATTATTTTACTCTGAAGATGTTAATAACTAGATAAATAAATTTTGGTTTACAGAAATGATTTCCTTCCTTCTCGACATCGGGCGACTTATTCCTCTCTATTTTTAACTCTACTTTTGTTCTGCAAAGTTTTCAGTGGTTTCTGCTCTTATAGCAGCTTATAGCTTTTTATACTAGGGTAGTTTTTGAAAGCTATCATTAACGCGGAGATACCATTTCGTTGTTTCTAGTATAAGATAATGTAAACGTTTATTTTCTGGGAATTGGCAATTGTTTCAAGTTGGGTGCTTTTGTTTGTAATATAGTTGTTGCTTTGCTTAAACGGCGATATTCTTGATTTAAGTAAAATTTCAAATTCGGCGAAAACGATTTTTACTTAAGGAGAATGTTCTTTTATATATAGAACTGTAAATTATATTACTTTTTTACTAGGAAATCCCAGATTTCTTGAAACCAATTCCAGAGCAGGAATCCAGAGGCGTATTCTAGAGCTGGATTCCTTCCCTTACAGACATTACTTTGCAATGATACGATAAACTCATTGTTATTTATTGATACTCTACCAACTGTCAAAGAAGATCTTCATATTTTCTTTTAAGATCTTTTTATCTTAGGCCCTTTTGGAGGACAAGCTAAGAACAAACCTTATGTTTTTTACAATTTTCATATCAACTTTCAGATAAAACTTCTCGTTATTTTTTTTTCGGGAAATTCCTACATTTAGTGAACAATATTGAAATAAGTTATATATAAAGATTAATATAAATTGAAACAAAAGTGAAAGATAATAGAAACAACAAACGCTATTTTTCAGTCCATTAAAAAAGTTGCTGTTGCGTGCTCAAATCGAATAGCGGAGATGTGTGTGTGACCTTTAATTAGAGCTATGAAAATTGTTTATATTGTCCTTTTGGCATTCTTAGTTACATTTTCTTTATGCATAAATAAGATGAGATTATTTTTAAGTTAATTTTTTAAATTATATATTACATATTTATATATACATTATTATATATTATATATATTATATATATATATATATTACTATATATGATATATATATATATATATATATTATATTTATTAATATTTTAATATTTTATTTTGTTTCTTTATTATAGGAGATTTACACGGAATATTATTATTATTTATTATTATTTATTTAATTATTATTATTATTATTTTATTTTATTATTATATTATTATTATTTTAATTATTTTAATATTATTATTATTAATTATTATTTTATTCGGACAATAAGTCAAACATTTTTAATAGGATCTATTACCATTATTCATTTTATTATTATTATTATTATTATTATTATTATTATTATTATTATTATTATTATTATTATTATTATTATTATTATTATTATTATTATTATTATTTTTGTTTTTTTTTTTTTTTTTTTTTTTTTTTTTTTTTTTTTATTATATTATTATTATTATTATAATTATTTATTTTTTAATTATTATTATTTTTATTTTGTGATAATTATGTATTATTATCTTATTATTATTAATTATTATTATTTTTAAAAGGAATTATAGTAATTATCTAAAAAATTAATAATTAAATGAATAATTATAATTTTTAAATAAAATTCCAAATAATTGTAATATAATTAATAATTTATTTATAATTAAAATAATAATTATTATTTTCATTACTATCGTCATTTTTGTTTTCTTAAGTGTAAGATGACTTACCTTTAACACTTTGCAACTTTTTTTGTTTGGGTATTGCATTAAGTTTACCAAATAATGGAATATTGAAAAATTTTGATTCTTCATCAGCAAATTTTGCTAACATACTAAAACGTATGGTTCTATTTTCATTATAAACTTTTTTAACCTTATTTGTCCATTTATCACTCTATTTTAATGGAAGTTTTTAACTATTCTGTGAAATAGCACCAGAACAGTTTAATTCATTTAAAGATAATCTATTATTCATAGAGTTATTACAAGCATTTCGAAATAATAAAAATTTTCTCATAGCTTTTTTGTTTTCATTTTTTAAAATCAGGCCAATTTTCAAGTCATCTCAAATAAGCATTTGCAACTATTTGCTCGTTTTCAATTTCTTGTTTCAATAATTTTACTGTCTTTTTGTAACTTTGTTTTTCATTCGTATGTAAACAACTTCTCACTATGCTATTTGCTTGACCTTCAGTATATTTCATTAAATAGTTATGTTTTTTAATTTCAATACTACATTTTGCTACTATATTAGTATTAAATGCTACAATAAAATTCTTAAATTTTGTAGAGTTTTCACTTGTGAATACCTCTGGTTCACACATTGGTAAAGGATTTTTATTATTTATCTCTTGTTGCTTTTTTTTTAAAAAAAAACTGTACCAGTATGGACTTCTCATTATTAGTTTCAACTTATTTTTATTTCTTTAATTTCTGAAAACTTACATTTTCATTTTCATATTTGGGTAAATTATCAGCAATAATATAAACTGGCTTTTCTATCGTTCCCTCTATTTCTATCAAACTCTGTTCCAAATTTTTTATATAGGTAACTATTTTAGCGGTAAATGCTTAAACTTTCTTGTTCACTCTTTGTTGACAAATATTCTTGGTTTGCCTTTAATTTGTTTTTTTTCTTTCAATCTCAAATAATAAGAATTGTGATATTGAACTTCTTTACCTCGCACTGGATTTGCTTGACATATTACTACTTACATTATTTACACTATCCTGGGGTATTATTTTTGGCTCATACTTATTCATATATCTAAAAATATCTGATTTCAACTCATATATTTTAATTTTAATGCAAGTCATTGCTGAATTTTATTTTCTAAATCCTGAGATCCAGCTGCTAATTCTATACAAGCATTTTTTAGTGTTTCTACTTTTATTTTTAATTCGAGCTCATCAGCTTTGAGCTCAAAGTTTATATCTGTTTCGTTTAAAAGTGTTCCCCATAGTATATCCTTCACATCCTTTAATAATTGTCAGTTACAGTGGCTAATTTTAGGGAAGTCATTTATAGACCTCCTCCAGAATACTCATTTCCCCATTTCCTTTGACAAGGTACTCAAATTTTTTTTATTATATATATAAAAAAAACTTCCAATCTCAATCAAATTTATATTATAAAGGAAATAGGATTATTTTCAACAATACTCTTCATATACAGATAAATTTTTATATGTCTAAGATATAAGTTTACCTCTATATATTTACTTCATCCATTCATTTACTTATTTATTCTTATTATTATTATTCTATTCTTAATAATCTATCTATGAATTTTTTGTTAATCACATCTTCTGGATATCATGACTTCTGAAACACATCTTTTCCAAATTGAAGAAATATTGATGGCTATCCATCATGAAGAAGTAAACTCGGTTCAATCCATCATTGATTTGTACATAGTTGAAGTATTCAAACAGGTTTTAAGAAAAACTATATAACAAAATATAAATATAAAATAGTACAAATACTAAATACTAAAAACTAAAAATATAATATAATTATACATAAAAATGAAAGCTCTCAATAAGCTATTTAGCAAAATTCCTTTTGTTTTCTTTAAAATTAGCTTTTACTTTGTAAACTCATTATGTTATTTTTACATTCATTCCACATTTACACCAATTTTAACTTCAACCTGACCTTCAATTACTGAAGAATAATTTTTTTTTTCAGAAGAGATGAGCTATTAGGTGTTTTTTTTGTTTCTCAGGTTGTAGGGCTACTTTGCTCTATTTAGTAAGATTGCTTGAAGATATTTACTCTCATTAATAGCTTGCATTAAGAAATTAATTAATTTTCTTTGTGAATTCTTTGCTCTTGCAGAGTTAATTAGATGTTACTATGTCTTCTTCTATATCTTTCTTATTATTATACAAGTTGCTTGAAGGATTTGAAAAATGTTTGGATTCCACTTCTGTACTTTATCTTCTTTGTGAAACCATTTAGTTCTTGATCAAGGGATGTAGCTAATTCTTCTTCAATAGCTTCCTTGTATTGACTGAAGTTCATCCATATATCATCACCTTATTTTCTTTAACAAAGTAGGTTTTTGTTGCTTCATTTATTCTTTCGAGTTTCTGCAATAGCTTATATTATTATTATTTTGCCAAATTATCTTTATTCAAATTCGATAATTTATCTTTTTCTAGCCTTTTCTCCATTTTGAAGCCCATAAAAATTGCACACTTTCTACTTATACTTTGATAATAAGCATGTATTTCCCCCCTTTTTTATCAGGTCATATTTACTTTTCATGTCACTCATAAATCATTTACGGTTCAGTAAAGCAGAAAATTTTTGTGATTCATAGAGATAAATAAAAATAGATTTCCCTTTTTTTACATTTACTAAATACATTACAATTTTAAGACATAAATTACAATATTATAAGATAATTATGTAAAAATAAATAATATTTAATTTACAAAATAATAAAATAACTGATAATATTAAGAGTTAAACTGACCGTAGATAATAGAAAAGTCATATTTATGATATAAAAATAAGAAATAATAAACTCAATTATATATAATTAATATAATAAATAAAATATAATAATATAATTAGATAATATTAAAGCTATTTATAATAATATGTTAAAGAAAAATTAGCCAAATAATGTAAAAAATTACAACAAATAATAATGAAACTAAAACAAAGCTAGCAGGACAGCAAGATTAATAATATAATTATTGGCAAATATCAAATTAATTGAATATAATAAGTTTACAATAATAATTAAAATAATAATGAATAATATTAATAACTAATAATAATATAATAATATAATAATATAAATAATATATTAATTAATAATATAACATACTATTAATAATAAATAATAATCAATATATACTATAATAAATTATAATAACTGTATGAATAAATTAAAATAAAGTTATATAATATAATAATAATATAATAATTCATAATAATATGAATAATATAATAAATATAATAATATTAATAAATATCAAAATATAATGATATTATAATGTATGCTGTTATAATAATATAATAATATAATAAGCCCAATATTTAACAATGTATCATAATATAATATAAATAATCATTAATACCAAATATAAATGCAACATATAATAACTATCCGAATAAGACTTAATCAATCATATCAATAATATAATAAATAATAACAAAATACAATAAAATAATAATATAAATAATTATAATTAATATGAAAAATATAATCAATCATGTAATCAATAATATAATCAATATAAATAATAAAACATAAATAAAACTTCTATTATTATTATATAACATAATATGAATAATATATAATAACTACTAATAATATACAATAATTATAATATAATAAATAACCTATAATAGTAATATATCGACCTATATAATAATATAATACGTAATAATACAATAAACATGAAAATTTTAAAAATAAGAACAATCAGCTACTATAATCAATTTAATCCGAACATCGATAAACTCCCATAATAAAACAACTAATAAAATAATAATGAAAACTATTGAAAATGAATCAACTAATACAAAATCAATAATTAAAAAAAATACAAAAATGCATCCAAAAATATAATATATAATACATCAATAATAATAACACACTCACGATAACAATAATTAAAACTAATAAAATAATCATGACTAATTACAATATAATAATACAATAATGTAATAATAATAATACCAAATGCAAATATAATATCAATAAATAATAGATTAATACAGATGAATAATAACAGATCATACTCCATGATGCATAAAATAATACGAAATAATAACAATTTAATGGTTATACAATAATAATAACAACAATCAAATCAAATCAAATCAATAATAATAATCCAAATAATAATAAAAATCAAATAATAATAATAATATTACATACATACATATTTGGTAATAACTACATCAATAATAACATAATTAATTGCACACAATCAATAACATTTATTAGTGAATAACGATGCTAATAAAGCTCTAAAAATAAAATGAAATAATAATACTTCATACAAGGAAGCATAATCAATTAATAGCGACTCAAAAACCATCATACAGAAGATTAGGTTTATATATATCCAACTAATAAATAATAATAATACATAAACTAATAATAAATATAATACACAACGACAATATATAATGAATATAATCCTCACAATATAGCATAAATACCACCATACATCAACACGATCTCATAACTCAATAAAGAATCCACGATAATAACTCCAATAATAACTACACTCAACTTTGAATATATATATAATAATAATCCACTATTAATAAATAATTATAATAATAATACATAATCCTAAAAATAACCTATACCATAATAATCAAAAAATCAATTTAGATACATACCGATAATAAAATAAATAATAATAAAATAAACAAAGTACACTGCAATCAAACTAATAATTTAACAGACGAGATCACAATAAATCAAAAAATAAAATTAATAGATAACTAATACCAAATCCAACATAATAAATTATAAAAACATCAAAATTAATAATAATAATATATAATTATAAATTAATAATAATAATATATAATCATAATAATAAAATACATTAAATCAATGAATAAATAATAATATCAATAATAAATAATACATAATTCATAATAATAATAAATAATAATAAGTAAAATACTAAATAATAATATAATAATAATAATAATAATTAATAAATAATAATAAAATAAATAATAAAATAATAATAATAATAATAGTAACGTAGTACTTGCGTAAATAATAATATTAGATAATCAAAATAATAATCACAAATCAAAAGCCAATAACCCAACACCCCCCACCACCACCCCACAACACCCCAACATAAAACCACCCAAACATCCAACCCCAAACCAGATACCACCCACATACCACAACACATCACTCCAGAAAAATAATGTGTCGGCAAACGTTGCACAATCCCAATCTGACAAACTCACTTCTACACACCCAAATAACCATGAAATATAATACATAATCAATCAACAACATAATCGAAATCTCACATTCACACTCAATAATAATAAGAATTCAAATATAATACACAACCATCAAACAAACCTATATAAGCCTATTCCAAATAAATAATACATAATAAATTAAATATAACAACATAATAATAATAAAATCACCACATCAAACACAACCATAAATAATCGACTCATAATAATCAGGAATACCATCCTAATAAATATAAGTCACACCACATATACCATATACCAGAACACGATAACATCGCCTCATACAAATACCAACCACATTGTAGATCCAATTTATCAAAATACCACCAATGACAAAACAATAAATACCATAACCAGTAAGCAATCGTAAAAATATAATTACACTAAACATAATGATAATATTAATATGAATAAGTCAATCAATAATAAAATAATAAATAATACATAATACAAATGCACACATAATAATAAATAAAAAATTAAATAATAATAATAATAATAATTAATAATAATAATAACATAATAATAATAATGCAATCAATGAGAGAGAGAATACAATCCACACAAACAATAATAATAATAATAAAATAATCAAATAATAATAATATAATAATAATAAAAATCAATAATAATATGAATATACAACATCTTATAACATACATAAATAATAATAATAATAATAATAAATCAATCATAAATAATAATCAAATTAATAAATATAATAAATTAATAATAATAATAAAATAATAAAATCAATAATAATACATAATCAAATAAAATAATAAAACATAATAATAATTAAAATAATAATAAATGAATAATAATATAATAATAATAATACATTAATAATATAATAATAATCATGAATAATACATAACAGTACATCAAAAACTTGGGAGGCAAAATCGAATAAATAATAATAACTTATATAGATAATAATATTGAATCAAAATACCTCCACTACATCACATGAAAATCCAACCCAACAAATACAACCCTATCACTCAACAAAAAGTCCCAAAGCCCACATATCATCAATACAATTCACCAACCGTGAATACATCAATATAATAATAATACATAATAAATCCAATAGTAAGTCAATCACTAATACGAAACACAATAATAATAAAAATAAATAATAATAATAATAATCTATATAATAAATAATTAATCAATAAATTAATAATCAAATAATTAATAAAATCACAATCTGTTAATAATAATAATTTAATAATAATAATAATGAAATACATATTAAATGAAATAATAGTTTTCATTAATAATAAGAGGAATGACAAATAATAATCAATAATAATAAAAATAATACGATAAGACGTAATTCCAATAATATTAAAATAATAAGATAAATAATAATTAAATAATAATAATAATAACAACTAAGAAATCAATTAATCAATAACAAATTAAGCGATACATAATCAATAATCACCACCTACATAATAAATCAATACACTCAAACTTCACACCGATAACAATAATAACCAATCATTCAATCAAAGTTTTAATAAAACATAATATAACACGACGACACACACAAACAATCAAACAACAATGGGCATTCCCGCTATTGAAAAATACGCAATTATATCTATGCTGCAAAAATATCAATAGTATTCACAAATGGTGCATTTAATAATCCATAATTATCAATAAATACACAATTAAAAAAATAAACAGAACATACAGAGTTATTTTTTAACTTAATAATACACTAATAATAATAAATAAAAATACCAATAAATTATAAGTTGAACCATTAATAAATCAACTATAAATAACTAATATAAATAACAAAATTGTCATCAAAATTAAAACATAAAAGGAAGTGAAAAAACATAAAGAAAATAAAAATGAACAAATGATAAAAAAAAACGAAAAAAAACAATCAATGTTCATCACATACATATACCAAAATAACGCAAAATAAAATCCAACATAATAATAGATAATAATAATACATTAATAATCACATAATAATAATCAATAATAATAATAATATATCACAAAGAATTTAACCGACAAGTACATAATAGATTAATAATCAATAATATAATCAATTAAAACTAATAAAATAATAATAACAATAATAATACAAACATAAATTTAGACACTGATTAATAATATAATACATAAATTAATACAATAAATACATAATAATAAATAATAATACAATTCATCCAATAATCATAAATTATATCATCCACAGAAATATCAAATTACATCAATCACATAAATAAAGTAGATAACTAATAAATACATAATAATAATAATAAATAAAATAATAATGAATAATAATAATAATAATAAAAGAAGATGATAGAAAAATTATACATAATATTAAAAATAGCAAAAAATAATCAATAATGAAATCTATAAAAATAATACATAATACATAATAATTAATTTTAGAGTCAATAATAACATATTAATATAATAAATAATAATAATAATAAATAATAATACATAGATTAAATAATAATAATAAAAATAATAAATACACTAATATTAATAATAATCAATAATTAATGCAATAATAATTAATCAATCACATAACATAATAATAATAACGATAATACTAATAATAATATAATAATAATTAATAATCAATAAAATAATATAATAATAATTCACTAAAAAATAATAATAATAATAATAATAAATAATCTAAATAAATAAATAATAATAATAATAATAATAATTAATAATAATAATAATCATAATAATATAAATACATAATAAATATAATCAATAATAATCAATAATAATAAATGAAATAATAATAATAATTAATCATACATAATAATAATAATAATAATAATAATAAATAGAATAATAAAATAATAATAATAATAATATAATAATAATACATAATAACATAATAATAATGGAATAATAAATCATAATAATAATAAACATTTAAAAATAATAGATAATATGTAGTAGTAAAAAATAATAATAAAATTTAATAGATATACACATAATAATAATAATAATAATATAGATAATAATCACATACATTAATAATCAATAATACATAAATAATCAATAATAATAATTAATAATAATAACTAATAATAATATAATCACACAATAATACATCAATAATAATTAACTAAATCAATAATCAATACAAATAATAATAATAATAATAATAATAATCCGAATACATAATGAATAATAAATAATAATATAATAGTGGAGTGTACAGTTAATACATAATAATAATAATAAATAATAATATATATATAATAATAATAATCAATATAAAATAATAATAATAATAATAATAGATGCATAATAAAATAAATTAAATAATATTTATAATAATAATAATAATGATAATACATCAATATAATAATAATTAATAAATAATAAATAATAATAATAATATAATAATAATAATAATAAATCAATAATAATATAATATAATAATAGATAATAATAAGATAATATAAATATTTATCAAATAATAATATATATAATAATAATAATAAATAATAAATAATAATTATAAATAATAAATAATAATAATAATAATAATTAATAATTAATAATAATAATAAATATAATAAACTATAAAAAATAAATAAATAATAATAATATAATAATATTCATACATAATAATAATAATAATATCTACACTAAAAATAATAATAATAATAATAAAATAATAATATAATAATAATACTAAAATAAATACATATAATAATCAATAACGCAATAATAATAATAACTCAATAATAATAATAATAGCAATAATAATATGAATAATTAATATATAACATAATAAAATTAATATTAATAATATAATAATTAATAGTAATTATCAATATATATAATAATAATAATAATTAATAAATAATATAATGAATAATAATAATAATTATACATACATAATAATACACAATAATAAACATAATAAAATAACTAAAATAATAATAAAATAATAATAAGTTACAAGCTTATGAGGCCTAGTTCTTCTAATACATAATAATACCATAATAAAAACTAATCAAATAATAATAATAATAATTAATAATACATAATAAGTAAAAAAGCTGTGATCTTCATACGATAATAATAATCAAATAATAATAATAATCAATTATGAATATAATAATAATAATAATAATAATATAATATCATAATAATACATTAATAATATAATTCAATTAATCAATTACTATCATTATCAATACTATTAATAATAATAATATAATAATAATACATAATAATAATGATAATAAAAATTACATAATACATAATAATAATAATAATAATAAGACAATAATTATAATAATAATTATATACATTAATAATTCACATAATAATAATTATTAATAAAATAATAATAATAATTAAATTAATAATAACTTAAAAAAAATATAATAATAATAAATAAGAATCAATATAATAATAATCAATGAATAATACTTTAATATAATAATAATAATAATACAATAATGAATAAATAAATAACATAATCAATAATAATAATAATAGATAATGATAATAATAATAAATACCCAATAAATAATAAATAATAATAACTAATCAATAATAAATAATAAATAATAATCATAATAATAATAAAAAATATGAAAACTTAATCTCGATGAATTTATGGGTATTAATAATCATCAATCTAAACATAATCTATAATAATCCTAATCTCTAATAGATAATAATAATAATATAATAGATAATAATAATATAATAATAATAATAATAATAATAATATAATAATAATCAAAATAATAATAGTAATAATATAATAATAATAATAATAATAATTATAATACAGTAAAATAAGATAATAATAAGAATAAATAATAATAATAATAGTATAATTAAAATAATAATAATAAAATATAATTCAATAATAATAATAATAATATATCAAATAATAATAATAATAATAATAATAATAAACGTAATAATCATCACCATCATAGCGAAATTTTGCTGCTATGGATTGTTATTCAATAAATAATTAATAGATTATAATAAATAAGTATATTAAATGTTTATGATGCATTCCTAATAATAATAAATAATCGAATAATATATAATATATTAATAATCAATAGTAATAATAATAATGAAATGAATAAAAAATCATTAGAAGAAGAAGAAGAAGACAAAGAAGAAAAAAAAGAGGACAGAAGAGAAGAAGAAAGACAGGAAGACAGAAGCAGAAGAAGAAGAAGAAAGAAGAGAAGGAAGAAGAGAAAAGAAGAAGAAGAACAAGAAGAAGGAAGAAGAAGAAGAAGGCAGGAGAAGAAGAGAAGAAGAGAAGCAGAGAAGCATAAAGAGAAGAAAGCGAAAAGAAAGAAGAAGAGAGAAGAAGAGAGACAGAAAGAAGAAGCAAGAAGAAAAACATGAAGCAAAGAAAGAAAAGCAAAAAACTAGAAAGAAGAAGAGCAAAAGAAGAAGGAAAAGAAGAAGAAGAAGAAAGAAGTAAGAAGAGGAAGAAGAAGAGAAGAGAAGAGAAGAAGAGACAGAAGAAGAAGAAGAGAAGAGAAGAAAAGAAAAAAGAGGGTGACAGAAGGAGAAGAAGAAGACAGAAGAAGACAGAGAAGAAGAAGACAGAAGAAGTCAAAGAAGAGAAGAATGAACCAAGCAGTAAGCCAAAGAAGAAGAGCAAGAGAAGAAGAGTGAAAGATACAGAAACAACAAGAAGAGAAAAGAAGAACAAGCATTCAGAAGAGCAAGACATAGAAGTAACAAGAAAGAAGATAAGAAGTAAGCAGACAAGTCAAAACAGAAGCAAGAAGAAGAAGAAGAAGAAAATTACCAGAAAGAAGAAGAAGAAGAAGAAGCAGAAGAAAAGAAGACCAGTAATTTCTACAGAAAGAAAGAAGACAGAAAGAGAAGGAAAGAAGAAGAAGAGAAGAAGACAAGAGAAAGAAGAAGAAGAAGAAGAAAAGAAGCAAGAAAGGAACCAGAAGAAGAAGAAGAAGCAAGAACAGAAGAAGGAAGAAGACAGAAGCAAGAGAAGAAGGAAGAAGAAGAAGGAAGAAGAAGTAAGAAGAACGAAGAAGAAAGAAGACAGAAAGAAGAAGAAGAAGACAGAAGAAGAACGAAGCAAGACATAAGAGAATGAGAAGAAGACAGAAGAAGAAGAAGAAGAAGAAGAAGAAGAAGAAGAAGAAGAAGAAGAAGAAGAAGAAGAAGAAGAAGAAGAAGAAGAAGAAGAAGAAGAAGAAGAAGAAGAAGAAACCAGTGATAGAGACGAGAACGAAGAAGAAAGAAAAACTACAGAACAACAGAACTACTGAACACCGACTTATCAAAGATTTTACAAAAAGCTCCACCTCAAGGCTGTTTCAGTCTATTTTTGTTATTTACTTTTTCTTGGAGTGTCTACTGTTTTTAAACAAATCTGTTATGTATTTTTGAAATAAGTATATTATTTTACCTCTTTCTATGTAACAGATCTGCTTCTAAACATCAAACATCATAATATGTTAAGTATTTTTGTTTATTTATTGTATTTGATGTGTCCTCTGTCATTGAGACATATGAGTTTGCTCACACTATCAGTAGCTTTTTTTTCCTAAGCATCAACATCCTAGTGTTAAAATGTGTCCCACTGCTAATGTTTACACTCCATAGTTTGGTCACTAAGAACAGTTTCTCTTTCTAAGCATCAAACATCAAACAGTGGGTGAAATGTTGTTTTTGGATTATTTTTCCTACTCAGCGGGATCGATAAGGTCAGCATCATTGAACAGATATGTTCTATGCGGTGAACATCAAACCTATTTATTATAGTTATTCAGTGTAATCGATTAGATCATAGTCTTAGAACAGATATGTTCTATGCGGTAAACATCAAAGCTATTTATTACAGTTAACCATTACAGTTATTTGTAACAGATGTTCTATGCTGTGAACATCAAAGCTATTTATTTCAGGTTAAGGCAAAAGAGCGATTGATGATATCACCATCTTAGAACGGATAATTTGCAAGTCATAACATCAAAGCTACTACAAGCCGTAATTCTTTTTACGATGTATTTATAACATTTTCTAAATGATTTCAACTTTTTAGTTTGATTTACCATATTCAGGATACTATTAATTCTTGTATTTGAATAAAGTAAAATCTAGTTGAATTGACGTTCATAGACTAACATCCTTAAAGTGTTTATCTAACTTTTTCTTGAATAAATCGATGTTAGCGCTGTTCACTATTTCATAGGAAATACTATTACACTTCTTGATTACATCGCAAGTGAAGAAAAATATATATATATATATATATTATATATTATATATATAATATAATTATATATATATATATATATATAATATTATAGAAAAATATAATATATATATATATAGTATATATATAATATATATATATATATATATATTTAAATATTATATATATAAATATATATATAATATATACATATATATATATATTATATATTACTATATTATATTATATATATATATATAGTATATATATATATATACTTTATACCTATAAAAGTAAAAACACTACAAATTATAATAGATAGATTTTTTTAATAATATTTAATTACATAAATTATTTATTTAATATTTTATATATTATATATATATTTAGATGTTAAATATTGCATAATGATCGCAATTATATAAATGTTAAAGAAAGAACTTATAATGAGAAGGTAAAGAATTAACTGCTTCTCTGGGATTAAAAAAAAGAACGAAAGATAGGACAGGCTGGACACCTGGTGATGTCGCCTTGACGGGAACTCGGTTTGCTTTTATAACTGTTTCTTGAACCAAGTTTTTGGCTTGGAGGAAGCTCAGTTGTATAGCACTGGGCATATTGTCCTCACGCGTAATGCGGTGGTTCAATCCCAGAGAGGCAGGTTAATTCTTTACCTTCCTCTTATATGTATCTTTTTCAACATGGCTTTATCTAATTGCATTATTATGCAAATATTAACATTCTAAAATATAAAGAACGAGAGATAGGACGGGCTGGACACCTGGTGATGTCACCTTGACGGGAACTCAGTTGCTTTATAACTGTTCTTGACAAGTTTTGTTCTGGCTTGGAGGGATTAGCTCAGTTGTTATTAGCACTGGGCATATTTGTCCTTCACGCGCAAACATAGCCGGTGGTTCAATTCCCAGAGAAGGCAAGTTATTCTTTACCTTCTCATTATATGTTCTTTCTTTTACATCTTATCTAATTTGCGATTATTATCCAATATTTAACATCTAAAATATGAGAACGAGAGATAGGACAGGCTGAACACCTGGTGGATGTCGCCTTGACGGGAACTCGGTTGCTTTATAAATGTTCTTGAATCCAACTTTTTGGTTGTAGGATAGCTCAGTTGTATAGCACCTGGCATATTGTCCTCACGCGCAACATGCGGAGGTTTCATCCCAGAGAAGGCAGTTAAATTCTTTACCTTCTCATTATATGTTTTTTCTTTAACATCTTATATAATTGGGATTATTATGCAATATTTAACATCTAAAAATATTAAGAACGAGAGATAGGGACAGGCTGGACACCTGGTTGATGTCGCCTTGACGGGAACTCGGTTGGCTTTTATAACTGTCTTGAATCCAAGTTTTTTGCTTGGAGGATAGCTCAGTTGGTATAGCACTGGGCAATTGTCCTCACGCGCAACATGCGGTGGTTCAAACCCAGAGAAGGCAGTTAATTTTTTACCTTCTCATTATATGTTTTCTTTTTTCTTAACATATATATATATATATATATATATATATATATATATATATATATATATATATATATATATATATATATATATATATATATTATATATATTATATATATATATATATATTATATTTATATTTTTATATATATAAATAATATATATTATATTATTTATTAATGTAAAGTATTGTATGGGGCTTTTTTGCCTAATCACTCGTGCTAATAATATCTATTAAAATATTATATAGGAGTACTTTGTCTTTTCATCAGAAGCTCACTTCATTCGCCTTGTAATACTTTCTTCAGAATTGAATCGTTAGAACTTATAAGGAATAGATCTTCATCTTACTAAACAGTGAGATTATTAATCCCCTAGACAACAGAATTAGATCTATATTTACAAGAACCCGCAAGAAGCAATCGGCCCTTCTTGACAAATTGGTTGGCCTGTCCGAAAAGTTCTATTTTCCTCCTGATTCTTTGCATTCTCCACGATGGACCTACAAGCTATATTTCAAATAGCCAAGGATCTTGGCCTTAAGAACAAGGAAGCTGCAGAGTTCATCAAAGAAAGGGAACGTGCTTTCGCCGAAGAAGCCGAACGCAAAGCTGTCCTTAGGAAAGAAGAGGACGAACGTAAAGCTGTCCTTAGAAGAGAAGAGATTCAAGCTAAAAAAGATGAGGACGAACGTAAAGTTATACTCCTTGAAAAGGAATTAGAAGCCGAACGTGTTAGGGTAGAAGAAACCGAACGTGTTAGGGCAGAAGCCGAGCGCATCAGAAGTCATGAACTGGATCGTATCAGACTTCAAGCGCAATTACAACCGCCGTAGTAAACAACTGGGGCAATGGTTACCTCAACGCTAAAGTACCTAATCTAGCGCCATTTCAACGGGCCACTGACGAAATGGATTGCCTCATATTCAAGATTTGCAGTATTATGCTTACAGCCTCTAAATGGGATGCCGGCTTGTGGTCATTATATATAAGTGCACTCTTTACTGGACGCGCCCTGTCCGTATTTAGTAACCTCCCATCCGAAGATACGACTAACTTTGCTAACCTCAAGCAAGCACTATTAACTGAATATAATACGGAGGAGGATTATCGAATTAAACTTAGGGACGCAAATCCGCAGGAAGATGAAACTCCTCTTCGGGAAAGTGGACTCTCTGACTTAGATTCATTAGCGTCTCGCACTGACAAATATTTCCAGGCGAGATGAAGAAATCCTCCAAACTTAAAAACGCAGCATTCGGCAAGAGAGGTAAATTTCAAGGAAGGGCTGTGACTCCGAATCTCGAGAGCAAGTTTTCCAAAAAGATGAGTGAGTCGGGCAAGGGAGGTAGACGCGCGGAACAGTCCGTGACTACTAATTCGCCTACGAAGAAAGAGTATCTTAACAGAAGGGACTTTTGTTACTTCTTTACTTTCATTGAATATCTTTACGTATGTTGAATAAATACCTCATTCAAAATATGAATCTTTAAATTACCACCATCCTCTTATATAGGGTGCTTGCTCTTAAAAGAAGACACCAACTTAGCAAGTCCTACCCTATATAATTGGTGAACCCAGAAAAGAACACCCAGTACTTCAATCTACGCCTTCTAAAAAACAAACAAAATGAAGAAAAAGAAAAAAGTACAATAATACTAAAATTCTCAATCAAAACTCTCAGAAAAGATGACTCAAGCAAACGGAACCCATGTATCGATACGAACTTCAATTTTCATTTTTAATTACTTTTGGATTATGGTCTTCCTCTTTTCACAGCTCTCACAGTTTGAGGATTCATCGTCAGACATATGTAACTTCCTTTACGGTATGGATTTCTTTCATCATTTTAAGTTTGGATTATGGGCAGAAATTCATTTTTGGATTCCACTACGAACTCTGATTCCTTTTCGAATTCTAAATGGTTCTGTGACCGCTCCCTTTTATGTATGAAGAAATTTTTCAAATAAAGGACCTAAATTTCAAGCAACTTCGCCTCTACATATGTAACTTCCTTCTACGTGTATGGATTTCTTTTTCTCATTTAAGTTGGATTATGGGGCAGAAATTCATTTTGATTCCACTACGACTCTGATTCTTTTTCGAACTCTAAATGGTTCTGTGACCGCTCCCTTTTATGTTTGAAGAATTTTTTTTTCAAATAAAGGACCTAAATTTCAGGCAACTTCGTCTCTCAGTATGTCAAGCATGTTTTTCTCTCGTAACACAGCTTTGAAATACTTACTGCGCATTGATCAAATTCGGTAGTGGATTACATTTAGGAAAACGCATTTACTGCGACCTTTTCTTGGATTTAACGGTTCAATCGATGTGACCTATTTAACTTGTGAAAACTTAATTGTTCCATATCAAGAATTATGTATGAATATTTTTTTATTTTTATGCATTTAAATGTTTGTATGTTTGTTTATATCTAACGGAAATAACCAAATATGCTTGTGTTTAAATGCACCTTTTATTTTCTGTATATATAAGATTGTTGTATTTTTATGTATTAAAATATTTGTATATATGTTTCGATCTTCGGATGTAATCTGTTATACTCGTATTGAATATTCTTACATTTCTGTTATACTACTTTTGCCTTCAAATGTTTACTATGTCTATCTTATGTCTTTT